>RXOD01004176.1:0-26841 GCA_005223375.1 Amoebophrya sp. AT5.2
AAAAATCCTCCTACTAGTTTTATAAAACGTTCTCCAGGAACGGCTTTCAACCAGGTACGCCAACGCGGGACGATTGCTGGGTGGGCGCTGCAGGCTCCGGAAGGAGGCTTTCCAGCGGCACCACGGCCAGTCCTGGAAAGCAGCCATCTGGAGCAGGCCGCGCACACGCAGCGGAGCGGTGCTGATGGCGGCGGTGTCGGTGGGCATAATCTCCTCGAATGATACCTGGCGCACTTGTGCTGTTGTGTGATTGATTTCGATGGTTTTAATTAGTGATTTGCTTTGTATTTCTTTCGATGCTAGCCCGTTGTATGGAGTTAGGGAGTAGTGTCGATTTAGCGCCGGCCGCCGTTCTTGCGGCGGAGAAACGTCGGAGTGCGCCGAGACGAGGTGGGGCACGCTCTGGAGATCTCGAATGCCAGCCGCGGGGCCCTGGGTCCTAACATGCACCTGGTGCTGATCGTGAAGGGCATGGCGTTGGACCAGATTGGAGACGCTGTGGGGACCTGTTTTGTTTGCGTTTTCATTCCGGTTTCGTTGGTGAAGATGGGTGGCCACTTTCTCTAAAAGTTCGCACAACGCTTTGCAGTATTGGACTGGATAGATGGGTGAAGTTTTGGCACGGCTTGGATGAGGAAAAATTAGAAGCAGCTATCTGATCTGTCATCGGCTTTGCCTATGGGAGCGATGCTTCTTGTGTTCCTACCCAAGACGTGCGTTTGGGATCGAGGGCGACAGAATGGTGAGCGATGTAGAGGGACGTGGAGAGATATGTATTTGGTGAGCCCGATAGAGAAATGCGAGAGCCTCTGGATTAGCCAGATGGCCAGACCACACGACGCCCGCAGTCAGTTTCTTTCTATCAAAGCCTCTAGGGAAAATCTAAATCGCTACTCCCATCTTCACCGCCACGAAACAAAATGGGGAAGAAGGACCAAGACGCGCTGGAGCTGCTGAGCGATGCGCTCCGCAAGGCGAAGGACCTGACCTCGTCGCAGTTTCAGTATGCGATCGACCAGCTGACCACGCTGAAGATGTTTGCGGATTGCCGGGAGAAAGGCTACTACCACGTCCTGGAGGTGCCGGACAACGCGATGCGCAAGGAGTGCGTCCGTACTATTTTCCACTCTCCTGGCAAGTCTAATTTTACAACTAGGGTGCATGTGTTATAGTTTTATCGTATGATGCTGGAGCCCCGGCTGATTTCTATCCGCCAACTCTTCAATCAGATTACACGGAGCTGAGCACCGCGGACAGCCTGACGATCTTGTCCACCACTTCGGAGACCCACTCGCGCACGCTCCGTCCGAAATTGCAGGACTCCGCCGCCCTCAAGAACATCTGGGACAACATGTGGTGTGGGGAGAAGAAGGTGACTGCTTTTGGTGGAGCCGTAGCTTAAGCATTTAGACAGAACTGCAACTGGTCTCGAAGTGAAACGCGATCTGCATGGAGCTAAATGCCTCAACTTTTTACCAGTCGCGCAATCGCTTCTTCTCCACAGTTGCCCCTGCGGCTCAACAGTCCGACCCTGCGCGAGGCCTGCAAGGAGATCCAGGACTCGTCCACGGTCGAAGTGGTGCTTTCGTTCATCAACAAGCGCCACCAGGCTCACACGACCGCCAACACCAACACCAACAACATGACGGCTGGCGGCTTGGTCGAGACCATCGGCCGCGTCCTCGCCATGCAGCAAGGGGGCCAGGCGTCGCAGCTGGCTCTGGCCGGTATGGCGGCCAATCCGTCGGCGCAAGTGCAGGCGCGGCCAAACCTATATATTTTAGTATGTGTGCAGAGCATTGTCTGTGCCCAGCCACGAAGTAAAATGATAGCCCCGTGCCGGATATTGCTTCAGAGGTAGCAGCAGACTCTCCAAGTGGGTGGCTATCACTATCCTTTCGCGACCCTTGAAATTTTTCTTCAGGTCCCGGCGGGATTCACCGTCGCGCCCGGCGATCCCTCGTTGTCGGCGGCGAGCCCCTCGGGCATGCGCGGGGGCCTCACGGGAGGGCTCGCGCAGTCCGTGGCGGTACTTGCTTCTCGTTCTTCATGTTGATGGCTATCGCAAACGTACTTCGCAACACGCCTAAAATCAGCCCTGAGGCCACACCCAACCAATACTAGCACGTGAGCCACCAGCGAACGCGGCCTCTCGATAGAGTAGACTTCGACAGCGACAGACACGCAACTATCACGACCTACACACGGAAAGCCTGTTATAGCGCTTTGATCGTCCCCACTTCCGAGAAGAATCTCTCACATTTTATACACCAGGACTGCAAGCAGGACCTGAACCCCCGGCACCAGAACGGCGTCACCGCGCAGTCCTTCTTCGGAGGCGGCTCGTCGCCCACCGCCACGACGAGCACCCCGATGGCCAACTGCAACACGCCCTCTTCCGCCATGCTCGCCTCCGCGGGCTCTGGCGTTCCTGCCGGCAAAGAGGTCGTGGGCGCGGACGTCGCCGTGGTGCAGGACATGCAGGACGCCAAGCGCAAACTGATGGAGGAGCTGGAGGAGCTCAAGGCGCAGAAGGCGTCCATGGAGGAGAAGAACACGACGCGCCTCTCCAGCATCAGCGACGTTCTCGGTTCGGCCGGCACCAACTCGTCGCCCGCGCCGGCCGCTGCCGCCGACATCCCCGTTTCCGCTGCCAACTCCGCTGGCGCTCCAGCTGTGGAGGGAGAGCTGGCCGATAACAGCAACACTACCGATGGTGTCGAGGAGGCCGAGCAGTCGAAAAAGCGCGTTTCCGTGACGGACAACACCGGCGACGCGAAGGTGGCCAAGGTCGAGGCGGCGGGGGTGGAGGAGGTGTAAGCGACGCTACTGCGCGCGGCGAACTGACTTGCCAAGTAAATCCATTTTCGTAGCAATCTATACTCGTCGTTGATGACTTGTTGTCTTCGACGTCGTGGATGCCGCGAACAGTGGTAAGGTTGTCAGCTGCGCTGCAATGTAGCGGTCGCGGGGAGGAGGATTCCCTATGGGGCCGGCGACCTCGAGGAGGAGGCGCGCCGGCAGCAAAATAATGCGTAGACGTGTGTAGAAGAGGCTGGGAGGGTGTGCAGAACCATCCCCCTGGATGGCCCTGCTTCTACTTCAACGTGTATAGATAATAATTAACGATTTTCCGTATCCGTTGAGTAGCAGCCATATTGAGGACGCACTCAGGTGGGGAGGACAAGAAGCCTTCAATCCCCGAATATGGGGACAACATTCATACGTCGTCCGAAGTGTATAATATTTTTTTGGATGGGGACGCTGGTCCCCACCCGGACGACCATAAAAAATAAAAGACTTGGCCTTCGCGACTTCGCGATGAGTGGTCCGCTTGGTGTCGGTGTTCTTTTCGATTTCTTCGCAAACCGTCGCGATGAGTGTCGAGCGTCGCTTCGTCGATTTCGTGCGCAAATTGGTCCCTTTCGATTTTCCGCCCGGTCCATAGTCAGATAGTTCCCCAAGCAACTCCGTAGCTTAAGTGGCAGGATCTGTATCGTGTTATCCGTGAAAAGATGCCGAGGGTCATATACGGCCTCTTCGAGAAACTGAAGCGCGCGCACGAGGCGTGTTGCAACATCCGATGGGCCAGCAACTACGAATGCAACTTCACACGGGAGTCGAGAGAGGCAGTTCGTCACTGCCACGCCAATGGCATTCGCTGCCCGGATTCCATTCCAGCCGCCAGCACCGTGGACGATCTGGTGAGTTGTTTCGTGCTATTCGATAGATGCGCGCGCGTTCCAGATGCAGAAGTCAATGTTCACACGTGTATCGATCAATATCGTGGCACTTCTTTCCTCGAGATTGCGTTCCAATATAACAATACCTCTCCCCCAGATCGCCTTCATCTCGTGCGAAGTCTCGACTCGACCGAACAAGGCCCACTTCTACAAGCATCTCTTCGAAGAAGAGGGCGTCTCCGCCGCCAGCTTTCCCTTGATCTGGAGCGTTGATGCCTTTCTTGACCTGTTTCGTGACGATCTAACTCGCTTCATCAATGACGCTGCTGAAGCCCCGGAGGCGGCTATCGGACTGGGAGATTGCCAGGAGATGGTAAGTCCTGTGGTGTGAATTGGACATGGAGTTAGTGCCTCGCTATTGGGTATTCTTGGAAGACGCACTCACTTCAAAAACGAAACAGGCTTGGACGCTGCGGCACTGGTCTAATACCATTTGCCGGCTGCGATCGCAGGAGGACGACCGCTACCAGGAGGTGCTCGGCTTTACGGCCCCCCGCCCGGTCACGGTGTTTTCGCTCGCGCACGATGATGCGACGCGTCGGAAGTTCAACCACAAAGTCTTCAACGTAATGCCATCCGCAACCATTTCGTGGCGCTTATTCCTTTTCTTGTGCATCTACTTCCACTCACCTAGCCTATTCCTACGCCTGCGCTTTGCGTGCCAATGTCCTATACGTCACAAACAGGTGTTCACGGAAGACTGCCACCCGCTCGACCCCAGCGACACGGTCTTGCTCTACTCCATCCCCCCGGTGCAGCGGATCCCTTACAAAGCGAAGGGAACAGGAGCCGCGAACGAGCGGAAAAAAACGCTATCGGAGATGCAGTTTGTGTATGACGCGACTGGCGCTTCTTTCGGGAAGCAAACGCTGCAGACCATGGACAATTACTCGCGGACACAAGACATCGACGCTGCGGCGTGGGTCTCTCACAAGGTCATGGTGTGCCAGCTGTTGGTCGACCAGGCGAGCTGGGAGATGGCCTGCTGGCAGATCCTCGCCGGGCTCCTTCCTCTCGTCTACGTCCCGGCGCAGATGCATCGCGCGAGCAATGCCGGCCACTCCAAGAACACCGGGATCGCGGAGCTCGCTTCCCACGTGCGGTCTTTCATGCGCGGCCCGAAGTCGAAAAGGAAGAATTTGGGCGACATGCACGACACCCGGATGCAGATGCTGGAGCGGGTGCGGGATCCGAACAAGCCCTACACGAACTGGCGGTGGCAGGATGAGGCCGAGCAGGAGGCAGCCAGAGAGGCTGGAGCGGCCGTGCCTCTGAAGACGATTCTCGAGAAACGTACTTTTTTGCTTTCGGGTCCAGGCTTGAGCGACTCCAAACGAAGCCAAAAAGTGACCTCCTGGGACCCCTCCCGGAGGGGTCTCCGGGAGGCCCCTTCCGGAACGCTTCCCCCGATTGGACTATGCGTTTCAAGAGGGGTCCCAAGAGTGGTCCCCAGAGAGGTCTCCGGGAGACGTCTCGGGGACCTCTTGAAACGAACCCGTGCAAATTCAAGTAGTTTCGCCTTCCCTCGACAGCACGCTGCTCAAAAGTAGCACTTTTCAGTGAATTCGTCCAGGTATCGACTTGCAGTCCTCGGCTGAGCGGCGGTGGTGGCGACCCAGATTCCTCGCGCTCTTCATGCGGAAGAGGAAGCTCCGGCTCGCGATGTACCTGTCGCAGCAGCAGAATCCCGCCGATCTGGATGTGAACCGTGCTGCCGAGTCTCATCTCGACGCGCATGATCTGGAGTTGTTTGCCGAACTGTCATCCGACGAGGAGGCCGACCAGCTCGTCCCAGGAAACGCGGAGTCCTTTTTGCGTGCTCTCGCCCCGTTCTTGCGCAGCGACGTCTACGAGAATTGCACGATAGCCTTGACCGACGAAGGCTTCGACTTCACGCACCTGCTCGAGAACATAACGGTGAGCAAACCGGGGAGCCCTCTCTCCCAAGAACTCGCCGAGCGGCTGAACAAGTGGACCGGCATGGGTGTGCAAGCTGGCGATCCTTCTCCGAGTTCCCGCAAATTCGAGCTCGAACTCCCAGCACCGATACCGCAACACACAGACGCTGCTTGCGCACACCGTGAAGACGATGGGCGAGTACGGCACGGTAGGGCTGGAGGACGGAATGGACCAGCTGACGCAGGAGCTCAGCTTCGCTTTCTTCGAGCACGCCGATCCGCAGATGGGCTTCTTCGAGAGCCTCCTCCTTCGTCGGCAACCAAGCAGGCTCCCCATCAGCATCAAGGAAGAGGGCTCGCTGTTCAAGTTGTTTCAGCACCTGTCGTACGAGCCTGGCGTTCCGGCCCGCGCTTGGGCCACTCTGTATGACGCGAGGGAATGCGGCGCGATTCGCTGGTATCTGCTGGAGTCGTACGGCTCGCGGATGCATAGCGAAATCGAGACGGAGACGTGCCATCGCGAGCGCTGGAGTAATAACGACCGGAGGTGCAGAGTGAGTGGAAGTAATTTCTCGCTCCAGCGTGACCGCATCGCTTTGGGCAAGAAGCATAAGCGGCACCCCACCACTGCCCCCGCCAACTTCCAGTACAACATGTCCCCAGACGAGATCCGCGACACGCTAGACCAGTATCCGGCTCGCAACGTGGAAGAGATCCGCGACACGCTCCGCTGCAACCAGGCGACAGATGTTGCGGACGCACGCTCGCGCATCCTGGCCGCATCCCATTGGGTCGAGGACCACCCTAACGGCAGCTGCTTCACGCGAGCGTTTTGCCCCGGCAAGGTGCTGCAGGCTCCGCCGTCGTACATGGCCAACCAGCTCGGCTTTCGCGGGGCGGAACTGATGGCGACGCTGCAGTCCGTGGGCTCGAAGGTTGGCAAAGGGGAGGAACTCCAAATGACCCGGGATCTTTCCATGAAAGCCGTGGCCGAGATGAAGATCGACGCGCGCTTGGAGAAAGGCATTCCGGTGTTGTGCTACTACCCCATCATGAAGACAAGCATCCGCGTTCTTTCGGCTAAAGAAGGGGCGCTGCAGTGTCTGCCACTGGAGCGGGTTCCTGAAGACGCGGGCCTCGGGCTGGATGGGGAACCACTGCTCGACGACGCTGGCGTTCCGGTGCCACCAGTACCGCCACACACGTTCGCCTTCCCTGAAGACCGCGATGATCTGCATCCGATCGCGGCGTGGGCAATCGATGTGGACCACTACACGGCCAAAACATCGGAGTCGACCAACGACGTCCGCAAGCGCCTGCGCATGACTCTGGAGAATGAAGCTGTCGTCGACACAGAAGACATACTGTACATGCTGTGCCCGAAACTGCCTCCCGCCCAGCGGCATCTCGTGGTGAGCTGGATGGTGGAGGTGCAGGACAAGAAGATCTCGAAGGAAGACTGGAGCTACCTATCGCTCCAGGAGCAGGTGAGATTCTACCGGAAATTGATCGCGCGACAGCTTGATTTTGGCCCCCTTCAGAAAAAGCTCCGGGAGGCTCGCCTGAAGGAGGAGGGCTTCGACGGGGAGGGCTTGTTCGAAGTTGAAATCAGCGCCAAACGCCAGAAACTCGCCGAGGAGGTTGCTGCCAAGCAGAAAGAAGAATCCGAGCAGGAAGCCAGAGAGCGGAAGAAGCGAGAGGAGGCTGGGCGTATGAAGGCTTCTTTCGTCGCCAGCATCGTCGTCGATGGCGTGGACCGGTGCAAAATCGCGTCGCATCGCGTCAACAAGGGAAAGGACCGGGACCGCCTGAAGCTCACCTGGATCGACTACGTCGCCACAAGCGCCACGCAATCAATGAGCCGGCAGTGGGCGCTCACTTCCGATCCGCGTAAGCTGTGCGAGGAGTTCTTCTCGACTGTCGCCGGCGAGCTGAGCGTGGAGGTGGGCCAGCTCGTTCTGGAGGTCTGGAAAATGCCGGAGGACGGACTGGGAAATGGAGAGGATGCGATGCTGGAGAGTGCTGCGGGCGCTCCTGATGTTTTGGAAGTGAATGAACGGGGCGACCTCTTATGAGCTAGTCTTTATGTGGTAAGTTTTGCTGAGTACACTATGCTGAATACTTAGATTTTGCAAACTAAAATACGATACTGAACTGATATTTTGTCCGAAGCAATCGCGCGAAGATGAAGAAGATGGCAAAGATGCCAGATCAGAACTGGGCGTGCGACCCGTGAGAAAAAACCAGAGACCGACCTCGTTCACCAAGTGGACTCAAGCAAGAACCAAGAGGAAAGCAGCAAACTACGACCGACCTAGAAAGCCAGGAACAGTCGCTATCTACTAAATGCGAAAGATTGAAGACGAGGCTGCAAGCTCTGCGAGATTGCTCTGAAGAGAACGCGATAGACTTTGCTGCGCGTTTGAGCTGAATTTTGTGGGTGCCTACCGTTGACCAAAGAACACGAAACCGCGTCGGTGCTGCTATTCCAGGTTGTTCGGAGTCTCTTTGTGCTACAGCTAAATCAAATAGCGGTTCCCAAATGCTTGAAAAACCAATCCGGGTCGAACGGATCACGAGCGCATCTTTTTCATCTGGGTCGCTTTGTAGATTTCGTCGGCGAAATCCGTAGAACTGCATCGAGAGAGGGAGTCGGTGTGCCATTCGTGAGCACGTGGGCGCAGGACCCCGGGGCAATCCGGGTAGACGTTAAGAACAGTCTTCCACTCCGTAGACCTAAAAGAGATGCGGCGAGCAGTAATTCCCAGGACCCAAATCACTGAACCTCCCGACAGCAGGCCCGTCGAGCTAGAAGCCGCACAAGCAGGCGCGAAGAGGCTACAGAATCGCGCGGAATTCAAGGGCCTCCTTTTGCTTAGCGTTTATGTAGCCAGTTTCCTGCTCCAATTAGATGCATCAAAGCAATACACAGAAAAGCAATGACCTTGCCGTCCGCGGAATGAGTTTTCGCGCCGCAAGCTCGTCGAAGCCGAGGACGATGGTCGAGTGCAGCACGGGGTCGGTGGACGTGGTCGACGCCCGGGCGTGGAGAGTCATCAAATCGGCATCCGTTGCCAAATATGGTGTGCCTCCGGATCTCAAAATCAACACACACAGGTATTGGCGTACTTTTTAGCGTTAAAAAGAAGCATAGCAGAATGACCTAAGACGTCGACAAATCTGAAAGTGTATAGCCATACCTGACTAAATCCGCGCGCAGCCCGAGATCCTTCCCGTTCTTTTTCTTCACTTTCAGGACCTTTTCTTGAACCCGCAGGGGCTTTCGCCGGCCCTTCACGTGCAAGAGGTAGTCAGCCGGTCCGTACTCCGTCCCGTTTGTCCCTTTTGGCGTGAGCCTCGAGTGCTCTAGTTTCTTCCAGAATTGCTGCCGAGTGACCTGCTCGACCAGCCGGGTGGCGCTGGTTATCGTAGTGTACTCCAGCTGCGCGCACGTGTGGCCCCTCCCGCCGCTATATGCGTCCCGCAGCTGCTTGCCAATTTCTTTCGCAGAAGTCCAGGACTCGGGGCGAAAGTCTGCCGATTGAATCTCCCGCGCCTGGTGGACATCAACCAGGCATGCTTTTCCCGGCATACTCGTACTCATGGCGAGGATGAACATGTCGTGGCATTTCTGCCGGTCGCTGTTTATCGACGACTTCAAATACCGCAGCCAATTATCGAAGCTCTTCGTGTTGTATTTCAGCTGGATCCTGAGGAATCGGTCTGGCAGCGCTCCAGGCCCTTTGGCGGGTTTGGATGGCCGGCCCGCGGCGTCGGCAGATGTTTCGCTGAGCCATTTCGTTTCAAAGCCCGCCGCCGACAGAAATTGCCTCGCTTTCGGCTTCCCCTTCCTTTCAATAGAACGCGGACGGTCACCCATCGTGAGCGGCCTCGGGTGCAAGGCTGGCGAGGGTGTGGTCAGATTCAGGCTGGAAGCTGCCTGGAGCTATGGTCCTGGTTCTACTTTGAAGGGGTCGCGCGGCGCTGCTGCCCTGGGCGTGGGGGTCCTGGTAGGTGGTTCCGTGTTACGTGGTGGGGATGGTAGGCAGGCAGAAAATGAGGAAGGATCTCGCGGCAGGCTCAATGGCGCAGGCGCGTTCACGTTGATATTTCCGAACTGTTGCTGATCAACCCGACAGAACCAGAACTCAACGATCGCCACACCGAACTCAGGCACTTTCGCGGCCGGGAACAGGATTCTGTGGCGGCGTTACGACCCAGGGCCCCCCTCGATCAAGGCGGAGGCTCACCGCTGGAGGATCTGGCGGCGGAACGGATCGAAGGCCGGCGCCGGCGGAACGAAGACGCGCGCGGATTATTTGCGACACTACTCCCTATTGATAACCTTAGTACAACGGGCTAGCATCAAATTCAAAAGCATCGGTTCATAAAAATCATCACAGGCATCGCGGCGACGACGACGATCCCGACGGACTTGAGGGGTTGCGCGTGGGCCTGGAAAGCTGACGCCAGTCGGCGAGGTGTCCAGGCTGGGCGTCAGCTGCACACGCCACGCGCAACCCTTGCGGATGGCTTTCCGGACGAAGTACCTGTGCATTCTTTCGCATGGAGCCCAGCCGTGACGGTGGCCGGTTAACGATCGGCACGGCCAGCGAAACCAGAGGAAAAATAAAACTAGTAGGAGGATTTTTGCACGCGATAGCTTTTGCTACCAATTCTTTATGTTACTAAGAGACGAGCACTTAATCAAATCCTCCTGAAAATTCGGTGCAGCGGCGGCGGCCGCGGCCACGCTGTAAATTATCATGAATATAGTGGGTGTTCTACTGCTCAGTAATCGAATTATTATGGTCCACGCCTCCCAAATGGAACTTCCGGCTACACAGTTTCCTCTTCTTATGTTGGTTGTAGCTACAATACTTTGATTTTGTCGGATCGAGCGCGCGGTGCCGTTTGAGAAAAAACTTCACGTTGTCGGACGGCCAAATCGGAAACTCACGAATCGTTAAGATGGTCCGGAACCTTCGAGAGCTGCACGAGTTGCCAGCACGACATGAAAGTGAAACCCACAAACGCCGCCACAGGACGACAGACAAGAAAAGCACGAGTTGCAGAAGAACAGCAAAAGCTGCTTGACGCCTTGTTTCCGCGGTCTCCCCGGTGCGTCACCTCGTCCCGGGTGCTTCGACCATTCCAAATTCTTTTTCGCGGCTCGTGAACAAAACCGCAGTCTCGAATGAGAATGGCTGATCTAGTGTACTTTTAACTGTGACATCCAATTTTCGAAGCTCTGCGTACGTTCGAAGACAGATGACCGTCACAGGCGGACAAAATCCCTAAACCAGAAGTACAATACAGGATCAGATCTTCTTCACTACAGTCCTCACAGTGGTGCGGCTGCTGCAGCTGGTGCAATGGTATCTAAATCTGCAGAAGGATACTCGTTGTCGCTACTCAGGTTTTTCGGCGAGTTGCGCGACGGTTGCTTCGGTCATGGAGAGTCGTTGGTCCATCACTTTCACCGTTTGCATCAGCATCTCCATCTGCGCCGTCATCTGCTGAATCGCCTCCATCATCTTCTGCTCCGCGGCCGTCGGACCTGAGGTTCTTCATCTTCTCAATCGGGGGATTCCACCATTTTCAACATCATCAAATTGTACAACTTCTACTCATACAAATTGTTTGCACTACTGACAACAGCAGTACCTTCCTTCTTGTTCTCTCCACCCGCCGACCCCGGCCCGGTGGCCTGGGAGGTCGGCCTCGTGCCCCTAGAAGTTATCCCCGAGTCTACCTTCGCGACCGCGGGCTCCTTCGCAGTATTGCTGTTGCTGCTTGCTCCCCTCTTTTTTTTCACCGGACTCGTACTGTGCGCCGCGAGCAACGTCGTGTCACTGTTCACCTCGCCCGCGAACTGCGTTATCACCGGTTGGGGCTTCGGGTTGTTCGGCCCCGCGGCGCCCCCCGCCTTTGTAGATGCGGTTCGGGAGGGCGGACGCAGCACATTAGAAGAAGAAGAAGTAGTGTTACCGTTACCCCCAAGCCCGGCGGCTGAGGATGAACTCGACGACGTTGCCGGCTCGCCTCCTGCTATCGCGTTGCCCGCCCGCGGCGCGTTGTACAGGTAAGTGCGCGCGGCGCCGCCGCGCACGTCCGTGGACGAAGGGGGCTGCTCGTACAGCTGCTCCGAGGGACACTGACCCGTCTTCCACACGAACAGCTTGGAATCGCCGCTGCCGGACACTAAAAACTGGCCCTGGGGCGAAAACTTCACACTCCCAACCGCGTCCTCATGCCCGGCGAGAGTGTACAGGAGACGACCTGGCCAGAAGAAGTCGCGGAGGCTAAAAAGGGGCTCTGCCGCGGCTAAAAAGAAAGTCTAAGTGTGCGTGGTGAGTAGACCTCGCAGCTAGGTAGAAGATGTGAATAGGATAATAAGCTCCCTCGTAATAGACATGCAAAACTCCACCTTCCTGCAGGTCCCAGATTTTGACGCTTCTGTCTGCGCTCGCGGAGGCGAGAAAGTTTTGGCTATGGCAGAAGTCCAGATCCAGCACGGCAGCGCCGTGCGCGTCGTAATGCTGAATCAAACGCTTCCGCCTCAAATCCCAGATTTTGATGGTGCGGTCGTCGCTGCCAGACGCGATGCAGGTCCCGTCTGGGTGGAAGATTGCCCGATTCACCCGCTCGCTGTGCTCCTGCATCTTCATCACGCAGCCGCGGTCTTTAATGCACAATCGAAGTCATCGGACAAATTCGGAAATCTTCACGAAATTTTTACAGTAGAACGAGACAGGAGTTAGACAGGTTGTGCAGAAACACGAGGTTGTTGTTGAGTCATGTGCATGTCGATGTTGTAGTCGGTCCGATATAGGACCATAAAGTACAAAACACATAAAACAAATTCATATTCAAAAAACAAAGAAAGACAAAGGCGAGTAACAGTATAAGTAGGAGGAGTGCCTTTCCCTCCCCCGGCGCTGTGTGCGCCTGCGCCCGCGATGCGGAGGTCCCAGATGCGCACGGTTTTGTCGTCGCCGCAAGTGACCACGAGGTTGGGCTCGTCCTGGGAAAAGCGGACGGAGCGGACCCAGTGCGTGTGTCCCTCCAAAGACATCACAAACTTCGCTGACGTGGGAGTCACCTGCCAAATCTTCACAATCTTGTCGTCCGACGCGGTCGCCAGGAGCGAGTTGTCCGGCGACAAGTGGCACGAGCGCACCACGCCCGTGTGAGCCTTAATCACGTGCGAAGGAGTTCCTGTCGGGATTCCGAATTATGCATTTATCGGATACCGATTCCGATTCCATGCAGAATTTGACATAGACTCACACTTTTTGGAGCCACGCAGGCAGAAGTTCCCTTGTTCCTTGGGCTACTTTTATATCGCATACCTTTGGCGTTGTTGAGCCAGAGGGACACGGTTTTGTCACTGCTCGCGCTCGCGAAGAAGCTGCCATCCTTCGCCACACTCACGTCGTTCACGTCCGCTTTGTGCCCTTGATTTTGGCCGCCCAAATCCGAACTTGCTGGCTCGAACTTGAAGGGGCGGAGCTGCTGCTTGAAGTGCCACACGTAGAGGCGACCGTCGTGGCTCCCCGAGATCATTTGGTGCATAGCCGGATGGAACGCTGCTGCGGACACAGAGCCCGTGTGCCCCTTAAACACCCGAACCAGCTCCGGCGGACGCATGGCTTCCATCCTGCGCGAACGGATCGGTCGACAAAACTACTCCAAGACCAAGTCCAACTAGAACTTTATACTAACCTAACTGTAGAAAATAAACAAATTTTAATTTGTTAGGATATTCAAAAAATTTGATTTTCACAGGAGACCTTCGGTTCTAACTATGCATGGAGAGAGTGCGCGCGAGCGCGTCTGAGGCTAATCTATTTCTATGCATGGTTTTGGTTTTGGATCGAAATCCAAATCGATTGACCTTTCGAGCCTAAAAAAGAAAATTGAAATTCTACTCTGTTTCTAGATCTAGAAAGAAGAGCTGGCCGGCAGGAAACGAAAACGATTCAGCTCCACATCTAGACAATCTCTGTTGAAATCAACCAGCAGGCACGTGCCGCTTTGCGGGACTTGCTCTTGTTGGGAGAGCTGCCGCAATGCGGGTGCGCGCCGGTGCTACTACTTTTATTACGATGATTTTTTATATACTTATTTTGCTTTTGCTATTGCTGCACCAGGACCAGCTGCTCCGATTTTATAACCCTTTGCATCTTCTCTCTTTTTTGCCCCCCTCAAATGGAAATGATAACAGTCGGCAACAGCCTCGTTGTCGTTCAGAACAGCCTCATATGACAAGAGGGCTGTTCAACAGCCAGTTTAGAAGTTTTATTCTTCACGGTTGCGCAGAGAGCAGGGACGACCCTCTTGTCTGACAAACTTCACTTCGCAAACGGCGCCGCACAGTGACAGGTATCACTTGAGTGTGAGTGGGTCTGACAAAAGAGACAACGTACGCGCCTCATATCTGAGACAAAAGAGACAGAGGCCGATCGCGCGGCTCGTATCTGAGAAGCAAATTTATTCGCCCGGAGTGGAACTAACATAGGTTCGATGTCGCAGCAGGGCGCCCCGACTTGCAGAAAGTTACGCCTGAGCGCCCCGCCGCCGCACCCGCATCTACCTATATTAGTTCTTCTCCTCGGTGGCGTCCGTAGTCCAGCCTTTCTCACCGCCTGTTCGTTCCCCTTCGGCTTCCCCGGACACTCTACTACGCGTCCCTGTGCCAGCATTCTCGTCCGCAGCCTTCTTCTTGCCGCCTTTTCGGCGCTCTTCTCCTCGTTGTCCTTCCCTTCGCAATGCCTCGGCTTTCCTTCCTTTTTCTTCCTTTTGATCGACGACCCAACTTCAGCTCTCGCCGATCTCTGCTTGGCCAGCTTCCCCCTCAAAGATCGATGGAAGAAACCAACGAAACAAAGGTTATCTTCATAGCGGCCACTTTTCTGCTGCGTAGGTCATGAGTCTCTTGAAGGAGTGTATGTACTTCCTGGTGGCTTCGTCGCTGAGTACGTGCGCGATTTTGTCTTCTCCGATCGCGCTCCGCGCGGCGCGCTCGTGGATCCCCACGTTGGTGACGCCCAGCGGCCACGCGGCGTTCCCGATCGCCAGTTTCATGTACTCCGAGTTCGCCTCTGTGTACTGCCGACGCTGGACCATCCGGACCATCAGCGCCAGCTTGTCTAGAATCGGAAGCTCCAGCGATCCCTCCTTCAGCTTCTTCCGCAGGGGCTTCAGGCACAACTTCGCCTCCCGGTACTGCTGCCGCGTGAACCTCCGCGCCAGCTGCTTACACCGACGGACAGCTTCAGCTCCTGCTGCATCTTCTACATCTACGTCTACTTGTTCTGCCCGGTGCGGAAGGTCATGACCTTCGGAGGTGGCAGTTGATTGCGGTACAATGGTGGCGAAGTTTTCCGCGACGCGCGTGCTGTCCTCCTCGAAGGCGGCGGCGGCGAGGTCGAGCTCCCAAGCCTTCAGAGTGTCCCGCAGCCACGCCCCCACGGCCGCGAATCTCCCGTCGCCGGCCGCTTCATCTTCATCGCCTTCCCCATCTTCTACTGCTTGATCCTTCGCTTCTTGCTTGACGTCGATCCTTCGCTTTTTGCTTGACGTGCCAACAGCGTCTTCCGCGGCTGCTCCGTCTCCTCCTCCTGCCTTACGAATTATAGGCTTAAAATCGCCCCCCACGGCGACCTTGCTGTTGTCAACACCGACAGCTTGATCCTCGGCACTCTCCTCGTCGTCGTCCTCGGATGCGGCATCCTCGCGCAGCTTGTCCTTCAAAAGGGCTGCCTGCACCGTGAGTCCGCCCGTGAGCGAGCCCACCAGAGTTTCGCCCAACAACAGCTCGCGGTGCGCCAGCTCCGCTTCCTTGTAGCGGAGGAAGCGGTCCCAGACGCTTTCTCCGAACAGTGTCACCGGTTCGCCTACTTTCCGCAAAAACTCCTTCACCTCCGGCACACAGGTGGCCGCGTAGGCGCTCTCTTCGACAACGTCCTGCTCCGAAGGATTCGCTTCGGAGTCAGCAGGACTGTATTCGCGTATTGATGGTGCTGCGCCCTTGTTGCCACTCGTCGCGGCGGTGGAGGTGGACGACGACGACTTCTCCGCGAAATAGCGCCGCAGCTCGTGCTCCCGTCGCTCCTCCTCGTCTTTCGCGCGCTCGCGCCGCTTTTTATGCTCCTCCAGCTGCGCTTCGTGGCGCCGCCGCTCGACCTCCAGCTTCGACTGCGCCATAATCTTCTTCGGTACCGATAAGTCGTCGCCGCTCCGATTCCGTATCCGATCGTTCCCGGAAGATTCCAGGCCGCGGCCCAGCTGTCGCGCAACGTGGGCCGGGACGATCTTGGTGTGGTTTATGTTCTTTTTAGTGTGGTTGATGTTCTTGTGTTTGCTTCCGCTAGCCGCCACCTCGGACGGTTGCCTGTTGTTCGAAGAGGTAGCGGTCGCGGACTCCGCGAGGGAGGAAGGGATCCCCGCACGGGGGCCGGCGCGGTCTCCTCCGATAACAACATGTTGGGCATCTTCTTTCCCGCGGGGGCCCGCAGATTCTTCTAGTTCTACCGGCGGAGCGTCACCAATTATAGCCGCCTGCGCGTGGTCGTCGCCCCGATCGGCGGCCGAACTCTTCTCGACCAATAGCGAACTCTCTGAAATCAATCTCAGACTACTTCTAATCCTGGCATCTTCTCCATCTTCGGGGGACGACGCTGACACTGACGCTGCGACCCTTTCGTTGAGGAGACCCTTCTCTTGACACACCGCCACCAGCAGCTGCGCCAGCACCTCGTCTGTCTCGCACTCGAGCAGCGGGCCAAACACCTCTCGAACCATCTCGTCGTTGGCTTGTTGGTCCTCCTCAACACCCGGCGTCTGTTGAGGACTCTGATGCTCCTCGAAGCTCTCCACGTGTTCGAGAAGAAGAGCGATCATATGCTCGACTTTGTCGGAATCCACATCCGCGAAGTCGCCGCTCTCCGCAATCACCCGCCGCACGCTTCGTTCCAAGTCCTCGCCCGCAAAGGCGCGAGGCCCGTCCCCGACAAGCTTCCCGCCGCGCCAGCTCTCGTCCATCCGAAGCAAGATGAAGATCCGATCTGAAGATCGATCGATAAGAAAGCGGCGTGGTCCGTGGTCCTATTTATTACATGAGAATAACTGCCTATGCGCGTTCTGTGTTGACATGCTGTCCTCGCTGCTGATGGATTTACGAATTTTTACTTTCTTTCTGAATCGCTTAAATAAATAGTGACCCCCACCCCACGAGCTAAAGGTCCGGGCTGTGTATGGACAGTCAGTGCTGTTAAGTACGATGTTGCAACGGATCAATGTGGTCGCGGTGCCGAAAATTGGGACCGATGGTGGCCGAAAGGGAACGATCGATGGAGGGCGTCGAGACCTCCATTTCTATGAACAGTGAAAACATGATAAGGGTGGATCGAAGTGAAAGATAAATGTGAATGTCTGATGGAGGCACCCAACGTGAAGCTGCGCGGACCGCGATGGATTCTTCACATTCTTGAGAACGGGACACCGGTGCAGAAGGAAAAAACGCCTACTTTCGCAGGACTTCGACGCAGACGCCGTGAAAAGAACCCGCGCACCAGTGATGGTGTGAGGAAAGAAGAGACTCACGCAGATCTCCCCGCCAAAAGGAACCACGAAGATAGCAGCCTGTTCGACGTCCCAACTGACCGAATCCAAGGTCCACCAGAACTCAAATTTTTCTGCGCCCGCGTTGATCCCTCCCCTGTCCACAGGAGCAGGAGCAGCAGCAGTTATAATGCTGCAAGTGCGGCAGCGGCTGGCGCGTGTAATCGATTTTTTGGCTGCAGCTCCTTCGTGAAACAAGAAAAGTAATACAAAATTTGCGGCTCTCTACATTAATTTTCTCAACAAAACTGCAGACCTAGATGTTGTCTTTCCTGCTTCTATCCTTGTGTGAGACAGCCAGAGCCGATCCCTTGCCTAAGTATTTGTATTTCCTCATAACCGATGATGATTTATTATGCACGTTGAACGGGCCAAGCTAGCTGTCGTCGCCACGACCACCACCACATCATTTATTTTAGTTCTATACACAAGCGATTTAAATTTGTCGTTTCTAAAGGTGCTGCTTGTGTAGTCCTCTTGCCGCGAAGATATCAAACGAGATCGCTCCCGTGGGTCGTGAGATCCGATGCAAAATTGGTACTCAAAACATGTTTGTACGTTGTAAAAAGCAGGTAAAACATAAAAGCAATAGAATGACAATACTTACTCCTGACCTCCTCAGTCATTACACCCTGTGCACCCGACCTCACACGAAGCGGACGCACGCACGTCAGCACCGCCCCCGCAACTAACCTGAACCGGCGTTTCCCCGCCTTCCAGTAGGTCCTAACTTGCTTCCCTCAGTCATGTAAAACGTCGAGTATCTGCCGTGGAAATGGCGCAGCTCATTATCTATGGCGTACATACGTCGTTGCACATGGTCGTGCCGAAAAAATATTTTCCTACAACGAAGCGAACTGTGTTGTAGTAAGTAAGTGGAGATGAACCAACCAAGCTAGCACCCTCTCCTGTTCCTTCGTGGATGGTTCGTCACGATCAAGATAAATGCCGCGCCCGCGGCGAGTACTTATTCATATTGATCCTCACCTGTCTACCACTTCCTCGAATTCTCTCAAGAAGTGCAAATAGACAGACCTCTCCTTCCTCCACCAAGATGTGTGCGCACCTAGAATCGTAGCTCTCTTCAGCAGCGCCTGATAGAAACTACGTCAACGAAAAATAAAGATAAACGAATTTTGATTATAGTTCTGTACTTCCCTCCTCCTTTTACGGTTCTGTGCACCGGTCTCTGCTCGATCAAGATCCAGATCGAGAGCTTCTTAGAATCTAGCACAACCACCGGTATCTTGATCTTCTCTCGCGCCACAAAATAAGCATATAAGTAGCTAAAGAACCTCCCGAAGGTATCGCGCCTCTCACCCGCCGGCTACGGAATCTTCACTTCTCCCTCGTCAATCTTGGGCAACTTTTTCGGGGCGGGGAGGACGGGGGGCGCCGCTTTTTCGGGCCAGCGCTTCTTCAACGTCTTGTCTTTATAGTAGTGCACCCGGTTCTGCAGCTCCTGGAGATTCGGGTCGTTTCCGTACATCTTCATCAGCCCCGGCATGAGCGCGGAAATGGGACGGATCTCACACGCGTTGTGCTCCGAGAACACTGTGACCACTTTGTGCGTCTGCGGGGCGGTGTACAAAAGGTACTCCGAGTTGTCCACCACCTGGTTCTTCTTATTCTTTCCATTCTCCACCGGCGGCGGCTGGTCAAAGAATTAGAGCGAAACCGAGGAAGCGAGGCGATCTAAAAATAATAAATTCAATTAATATAAAATCACAACGAACGACACCTTCATATGTATCCGCTACTCAGGCCTGTCTGCTGGCGATCGACATCGATAAGTAGCTCAGCGCGTTTGGCGAGGAGGGGAGAAGTAAGCTCCTCTAGCGCATTCCAGCCATTTGCGCCATGGATTCAAACGCAGCGCTCTCGCGCAGAGCTGATGCAATTTAAGTATCCTATCCGTGATCGTGATTCGCAACTATTGCCATCGATACTCGACGTTCGACGCGCCAGCCATAACTCATGGCGCCGCTGAAGATCGAATCCTTCTTCTGCGCCCAAGCCAGAATGTGCCGCCGTCGGAACGTATGACGTAGAAGTTTTAGCCGGCACGTCGTTCTCCGATCTGCAACTGCAGATGCATATGCAGTTGCAGATCGGAGGACGACGCGCCGGCTTCTCGCTCCTGCGCCAGCTTTGCACTTGGCCAGCCCTAGCCCCGAGCCCCAAACGTGGTGTGCCGCTCGTAGGCGCAGTACTTAGCTGTAAATATTAGTTTCGATGCTGGTTCATCCTCATCATTTTCATATCACTATCAGCCGAGCTACTAGCTAGTGCTAGGTCAAGGACGGGCAAGACGTAGATTGATAGCTTCTATGTTTCTAGTAAGTGTCTTCTAATATGATAAATCAATATAGAAAAAGTGGATCGACTCGCACCCATCGCGCCTTAACGGTAGGTTGTTGTGACGGTCTTGAGCAGCATGGTTTGATCCATCACGGCCTTCGGGTAACTCGCCGCGTCGAACAGGGTATTCTTCTGGTCCTTCACTGCGAAGTAGTTGTCCAGGTGCAGGTCCTCCAGGCGCAGGCTCACGGCGGCCGGTCCGAACCGGTTCTGTAGCTCGTTCAGCATCGCGAAGTTGCCCCTCTCCATCTCGCCGCTGCGGAAGCTCTCCAACGGCGGCACGGCGGGCGGCGTCGGGGTGCGCCACTTCTTCGACGCCGTCATTTTGTACTTCTTGACTGCGTACTCGCGCGCGGTTGTGCCGCCGACCGAGGTTTCGCGCGCGCCGAGGAGGAGCTTGTATCCCTGGAAGTAGGAATAGACCGGCGCGAAATGGGCGCTCAGTACCGTGCCCGCGAACACGTACTCCGAGCTCTTCTTTGCCGTCAGCCACTTCATGTCCCGTGTGAGGGTATCGAACAGTGATTCGCTCGCGTCAGACAGCTGCTTGTGCATGTCGTCCTCGGTTTCTTTGTGGGCTTCGACGAGCTTTGAGTCGTCCGTGAAGTCCGCCTTTTGGGCGGCTTCGGGGAACCCGAGCGCAAGCTTGGCCTGCATCGCCTCCGACTCCGCCATGTCGAGCACCACAGCCCCTGCGGCATCCGAGGGACCGAACTTCAGTGCCTCCCTGCGTAATTTCTGGACCACGCTGCCATCGCCATTGTTAAACATCTCCTTGGACGTCACGGCGAATCTGGTCGCTTTGATCAGGCCCTGCTTCTTCAGAGTGCCGAACAACCCTTCGGCCGTGTTGTCGGGCTTGACCACGGGCGAGCGCCGGGGGTTGCGCCAAATGATGTAGGGGCAAGTCCTACGGCTCTTCGCGAGCTTCACCGTCTTCGCCATACCGGGATCCCCCCTCGAAGTCTTGTAGCAGGGCCCTTGAATCACCCCAAGAGGCAGCTTGATGCGTGTAAAGTCGGACACAGCGGAAAAGGCATCGGTCGCCGCTCCCTCTTCGTCGGTCACCCCAGCCTTCTGGGCGACGGGCCGCAAATCGCCGTCCAGGTAATACATCAACTCGCGCGCAAATTTACTCAGGTTATGAATGACCTCCCTGCCTTGACTCTGGTCACTCAACGCCTGGGCAAGCGAGAAAGAAATTGCGCAACTACACTTTCAGCAGAGTTGTCTTTTCTTATCTTCGCCTTGATTGCGCACCTACATATTAATCAGAGACCGGCGGGATGTGTAGGACGACATTCAACAGCCCATGCTGATTTATTTTGACAACTGTTTAGTTTTAGGAGTGAATTTGATTCGGAGTAAAAATAAACAAACCAATACTTACACAAAAAAACGTAGAAGGAGCGGGCAACGCGACGAGAATCGCGAAGATGCTAGGCGTGCTATACATAGAAAACCATAGACGTGGCATCTGCCGGAGCAGCCCCATCCTGGACAAGCAATGGGGGAGAGCGCGGGGATCACAAGTGACCGAAGCGTACTATACATAGAGAAACATTCATAGCGTACTATACATAGATACCGTCGCGGTGAAATATTGGTTCTCAAACTCCTCGGACTTGTCTGGCTTCGCCGGGCCATCTTCATCAACCACCCTCGTGAAGGGGTGATTGATCACGAAACGCGCTGCCTGTTTTCCGGCCTTCATTGCCTTCGCCTCTTCTTCTTCGGTCAGGTCTTTCTTGTATTCCGGCCAGGCACTCATTCCGTTGTCCTCGCGCCACGTCCTCGTGCCGAAAATCGTGTCCCGGATATCCGCAAAAATGTCGCTCAGTTTCAACTCCATTTCCTGTAAAAATCAATGCGGCGTTTATTTTGTGTTCTCGTTTGTTAATGTATGACGACTCTGTGGTCCGGTGATAACCTCGCCATGAATCTACAATTAAGGTGCGCACTTGTGTTCTCGTTTGTTAATGTTAATTGTGCCTTGAGGTTGACACTAATCGGCGTCGGTCCGCAGAAGACTACTGTCACATGCCATGTTTCAGTTCACTGGTCGATGTTCAGGCGGACCTGAAGGCTTGGGCTTCGACAGTCTTCCGCCTACAGCGCGGCGCTCTTGTTCTTGTCGTTGTTGTTGAGTATGAGACGGGGCCACCGCCACGATATCGAAGTATTAGTCTTCCGTTCTTGTTTATTTAAGCAATTGCTGTGTTTGCCTGCATCGTGCCACACGTTCACGCTCAGAGCATGAGGATCAGTCTTAACTTCTTGTCTGTTAGTTTCTGATGTTAGCCCTTGCTTGCGTCTCTTGTGATGATGAGGTCCTTGCTTGGTTCTCTTCCGGAGCAGATCATCATTCCGCAATTTCTTCCTTCCCCAATTTATCCTTTCCCCAACTTGCCTTTCCCCAGCTCCCCCCGCCGAACCCGCGCCCCTTCTGACCCCGCGCCCCTTCTGGCCCCGCGCTCGTGCCCGCGCCCGGAAAAAAAGGGACTGCGGGTAGCAAGTCACGACCTCCCACCTTGAGCCAAAATGGCCATGGTGGCAGTGCTGACCTTCTCGTGCCAGAATACGGCTGCACTTGCGCCCCCCTCCAACGAAGGGGCTGCGTTTAGCAGGACACGACCCCACACCTTGAGCCGGAACAACCATGGCGGGCCTGACTGATGGATTCTGTTCCCCCTCGTTCTGGCGCCGGCCTACGATTGCGCATGCGCCCGAAAAAAACGGGTTGCGAGCAGCAGACGGAAATCGCGAACCCGCGCGCACCGTCAGCCACAGCGGCCACCATGCTCGACATGATGCTCTTCCGGGCGTGATGCTCTTTCCGCCCCTCCGACCTCGGTCCCCGACCTCGAACCCCTTCCCCTTCCCCGGCCCTGTACCGAGGTCCTAACATTTTTTCCCTTCGTGTTCGATCTCCTGGCGCTTCGTCTTCTATCTTGTGCCTAAGATCTGCACGAAGAGGTCTGGCGACCTGTGAGAATCTAATCTTTCCATACAGAAAGCGTGAGGGGTCAATGAAATAGAAACAAATTAATTGTTCATACCAGCGAACTCCCAAATCTCTTCACAGTGGTCTGCTTCTGCTCCTTCTCCAGGATGGCATACGTCTCGTTGGCCGCTTCATCGATGAACTTGGGTGGATTTTTGATCATCATCACGACTTGCATCGTGAGGTCAAACATGTCCCTCGCTTCTTGTCTCATCGAGTCCCCAGCCCGCCGGTTGGCGGTTGAGTCCGCCTTCGCGACGCTCTTGTCGTACTTCTTGTAGAGCACCGTTTTGTACTTATTTTCCGGGATCTGTTGATTCGATTGCAATGTGATGAATCGCAATCGTGTGTAAAACAGTTAATGTATATGTGAAACCCTGACAACTCCAGTGCTCCAATGGGCCCGCAGAGGGCCTCGCCCGCTGCCAGGCACCGGCAACCCTAGGCGCCTTCTGGCGGTTCCGGCGCCTGGTAAGAGCACACAGGGGCGCACACGAGCACGACGAGAATTGCGAAGAGCCAGAGCATCATGTGTATGACCGACTTACACAAGGAAGGAAGCGTCGCATGGACGACGGGGAATGAACATACACCGATCCCCCGACAATGAGTGAAGAACGCACAGGAGCCCAACCCACTGAACCCACCGAGTAAAACTTACTTGCATTTTATAAACATAGCTATCCCCGTTGGAGAAGGGCCTGCCCGTACTCGAAATACGGAGGCGTGTTCGTCACGTGCTCCAAAAGGAGAGCGTGAACACCACCGAAAACAGTACAGAGAGAAGACCAAAAGAGAACTCTGTCCAGAAAACCCCTCAACGAGCACGCCGAAGAGAAAACTGGCACGAGTTCTATGGGATAGATTGAAATTGATATGTCAAAAAAAACTATTAGCCAAACCGCAAACATCAAACCACGGGAAGGGCGGGCGGGAAAAAGAAAATCACAAAAGCAGTTATCCTGCCCTGCAGCCGTTCAATTCTGTCTAGTCCTGGTACCGGAAATCCCTTTCCCTAGACGGCTTAGTTATAAAATACCGCATGACTAGCGGCGCCAAACTCGCAGGCTCGCATGCCTACGCTACTCATGCACATATTTTTTTATTAGTAGCTATCCCCGTTGGAGAAGGGCCTGCCCGTACTCGAAATACGGAGGCGTGTTCCTCACGTGCTCCAAAAGGGGAGCGTGAACACCACCACCGGAGGAGTTGGAGCCCGACACCACGAAGAACCCCGCATAAGCGGATGAATTCGGGGACGCACACGTTCCCCACCTTGCATTTATTAACTTTAACGTGGTAAACACTTAAAAAGTGCTGACCAAGCGAGGATCGGAGACTCTTTGGCGCACTTGCGAAGTGCAGACGCGTCACCACGAAGCGAAAACTCAAGCCCCCGCAAGCGACAGCACTGCAGAAAAAACATGTTGGAGTACGGGTGTTGTAGTGCCAAACGGGTCGGCCCCATCCAGCACTAAGTCCTATACGCATAAATACTTTACAGCATTTGGGCCTGAGTACCAGCACGACGTACTGCACCACAATCTATTACACTACTAGCAACAGTGACGAGTACGTTCTTCTCCACTTCCGGCCCCAATCCTTCCCAAAACTTTCCGAAGGCCGATTTTTGACGCCTCTCCGCAGCCTGCAGAAAAGACACGTCGTCCGTCGTCGTGGTGTTCAGAGTGGTCCCGAACGCATCATCAACCCATCCCGCAGCATCAATATGTCCTTGCTCCGTCGTTCCCACGAAGGACACCGCCTCGCTTTGCCCGGCGCCGGCCAACAGCACCAATTTTGAAAACGCACCCATTCTTTCTGCCGACAATCACTCGTCTCGCTCTAGCGATGGCTTGTTCAACAATCAACAATTTTGGAAGTACTTGTTTTCGGTTCTGATCAGTTTCGCCAGATTGATATGAATGCGTATGCGCGCCTCGTCCTAACTATTCCTTTTTTTATTCTCCAGAGGATCGCTTGAAAAAAGAGAATTTGGTATGCCCTACTTTGGGAAATCGACGATGAAAAGCAAGTTGCGTCCACGGAAACCCTAGGGCTCCATGTACAGAACAACGCCTGGTGACATAAATTAAAATTTCGTTGGTCGTCATCTTTAGCGCGCAGCGTCAACGGCAACGACGGAACGGCGGAAAATCCATGAAGTTCTTTTTCAACGGCCGACGACGGACCGATGCAACGATTATCACGGACTGGGGCATGGGCATCCGACAGCATGTTCCGACCGATCAATTTATTTTTTTCAACGTTGGTTTGTTCTTCTACGACCGACGGATGGGATAGATACACAGACAACATGCGACGGTGTGTATATCATTGTGATTTCGTTTGCTTATGGTATACAGGCACGTGCCACGACGGATAAGTACTTATTGCTGGATTTTTCGTGCATCATCATTTTTTTTTTTATCGCGCCTCATCAACCATCAATCGATACTTTCCCATCGGTGTTGTTCCATGAGACCCTCGGATCGATATGGCGACAAGTTCTACGAATGCGTCTCACGCTCGGCAACCACAACAAGCATGCATCCAGATGTGTCAGATGCTTGCCCAGCAGTCGCCTCAGGTCTCCGTCGCTAACTCCTTCACGCGTAAGCGTCCCTCAGACTGCGGACGTGGATAAGGATGACGATGATCGATCCTGTTGATCTTCGGCAGTTATACAACATTAAATCAGCCATCTCTATATCACTGTCCCTGTCGGAGGGGGAGTTGGCAAGGGGGTCCCCCTTATCCGGCCGAGAGACCGCGGCGCGTGCGGTCCACCTTACCCCCTTATCCGGCCAAGGACCTGTACCTTTCCTTTGCATCTCCCCCTCGGACTGCGCTCGGACTGCCGGACCTTTGCAACTCCCCTTATTTGCAAAGGTCTGGCGGTCCGACGGCAGTCCGCAAAGACCTTTGCTCACTAGGGAGTCTGCAGTCTTATCCGGCGAAGACGTCCCTGCTCGAACGTTGTGCCCCCACAACCGGACCTTCATCGTCCCTCGAACGGTACTCCAATGCGGTCCCTTGCGCTTTCGTCTGGCCCCAGAAAGACTCTGGCTTTGGAGGGGGGAGTGCAAAAAACCCACGCCGCGCACCCGACACAAATGTATTCATAAATTCAAGCAGATGACTTTTTTTATGTTCAACATTGTTCAATGAGGCATAAATTCTCTCGGGCGGCCGCGGCAAAAGATATGATATCGCGCCAGCCGATGAAAGTAGCTCTGAGCTCCTGCCCTGTGCGGCAATTCTACCTCCAACCGCGAAATGCCGCATCCAGCGGACCCGCTAGTTGCTACTGGTACTGGGAAGGGCAAAGGGAAACAGAGACCTAGAAGACAACTGCCTGTGGACGAGGTCCCGCTGCCTTTAGTGGACCTCGTCCGCAGCTCTACAACATCGTGGGTTCGGCTTTTTGCTTCTCCTACAATACATCGCTCTTGGTTCATCTTTCGCCCTAACGCTTGGTTTTCGGCTGCCTCCGCTTCTTCCTCGTCCTCAAGGTCGACCGTCACGGTTCCTTCTCCGCCGTCCCCCATCCCCAGCTTGCCTCCTGGACCGGCAGGGGAGGCAGAAGGCGAATCGCCGCTACTATGCGCAGCTGCCCCCCCTTACAGTTACAACAAGTGCAGAAAACTCAAACAATACTGTACAAGAAGAGGTGTAAATCAATGGAGTCCAGGCTTAGGCGTTGCAAACGCATACGCAATAAAGTAGTCAGAACTAAAAAAATAAACTGCCCCCAATATTCTGCCTCCTGATGCTGATCATCGCTAGTAGGTTCTAGTCGCCACCATTCACTACTCTGCACGAAACAGACACCCGGCGGAGAGTTTGTTAGGAATAGGAGCTAGCTGACACTAGTAGAACATCTGGGAGGCCATTGGGCAAATAAGTAGCTGGCGCCTGTCTCCGATTAAGCGCCCTGCTGGCTTTATCGTAGTCCCGTACGTCGAGTTTGCGACTGCTTCACCTAACTGTCTTAGTCCCTCACCTCCCGCCAAGGCAGCCACCCCTCCCGAACGAGCCTGTTCCTGTTCGTCTTCGTTCATGACGCTAGGTTATAGCCTTACCAAGCCTGCAACTGCATCGGGACTACCGATTGAGTTTTTTTGGATGATTGATAGCGACACCGATAGGGAAGATAGGAACTCCCTACTTAAAAAGTACCCCCGACGGCCACGGCGAGCTCGTC
>RXOD01004177.1:0-26825 GCA_005223375.1 Amoebophrya sp. AT5.2
GACCGGCGAGTAACTCATGTTTTATTTGCGCGCTTGCTTCTTCTTGGTGGCGGCGCAAAGTATAGAGAAAGACGACCGTAGAAGTCGAAAGATAACTCGAGGATAGAAAAATGAATAAATTTAAATTTATCGACATGTTGAAGGAATCGCTGTCGATCTCAATTGATGCAATAAATCTGGGAACAATATTAAACCCGACAGTCCACCACGACCCGTACGGCGACAACCCGATTGTGCGCATGACTTCGGTGCTGATGCGGCTGCTTCGGCGCGTGGTGCCCCGGTCGCGCATCGCCGAGGTGATCCAGTACCGGATCAAGTGCGAGTACTTCGAGACGCTGCCGGCGCGGGAGAAGGACTACCGGGCCAAGGTTGCGAAGTACGAGGAGGCCGCGGGCAAGTGCGGCGACGCGAAGGAGAAGTGGGACAAGGCCTTCAAGGAGCAGGCGCAGGAGGAGGACCGCGAGCGCGACGCGAGGAGGAACGCGCAGCGCATGCGCGGTTACGAAGCCGACCGGGTGATCAAGGCCGCGCAGAAGGCGACAGACAACGCGCGGGGGGAACTCAGCCGGCGCGCGGCGGACGCGCAGAAGGCCCGCGGCGAGTACGTGAAGGCGTACGAGGAGCTCACCCTCAGCCGGAAGCACGTGAGCGAGGTGCGGCGGAACGTTGATTTCGTGCTGGTCGGGTTTCTGATCCACTGTGGGGTGCTGGACGCGGATCGCATTTGGAGCCAGTTGCCCTCACAGCTGTGGCGCGGGCGCGAGCTGGAGGGCTTCTGGGTGACGGACGCGGACCTGGAGGCGAAGGAGAAGGACCGGCGGGTGGACGACCTCACGTGGCTGCGCGAGCGGTTCTTCGGGGAGAAGCTGCGGAAAGCGCAGGAGGAGTCGGTGAAAATGGTCACGGCGGTGAACAAGAGCGCGGGCAGCGAACAGGCGTACGAGGAGGTACTGGCGAAAGCAAACCTGCTCGACTCGCCGTGCTTGCGGCTCTGCCAGGGGCTGCTCAGCGTGAACTCGTGGCAAAAGGCTCGCGGCATCCTGGAGAACATCGGGCCGAACGCGGGGCTGATACAAATGCTGCGCTCGGAGCTGGTCACGCTGCTGCTGTGGGTACTGGACCCACTGGTGCGCAGGTTTGAAACAGACCCGGCGTGGACAGAAGGAGCCGGATCGCTGGATGCGAAGGACCTGAAGGAAAAGTACTACTATTTTACAAATGATGAACAAGGTTTTTTTATAGTGATGTGAATGCTCTGCGAGCACGTGCTCGTTTACAGCAGTAGAACAACCGCATCCCATGAAATACAATGCAGGGCCAAGTCTGTCGAGTTCAAGGGCAGGTGGGAGAGGGGCACTCCGGTGCCCGAAGTGAACACGTCTCGCGGGTATGAGCGGCAGTTGCAAAAATTTCTGCGCTACCCGCTGAGTGGCACGTCCGCGCTGCGGGCAACGGCAGGCGGGGGCCACCTCAACTCCGATCACGCCACGACGGCAGCCGCCAGCCCCGAGGACGACCTGTCGCACTTGGACCAGCGGCACAGCGAGGGTCCGCTGCCGACCTCCGGCCAGGCGTTCACGGCGGCGGAACTGCGACTGGAGAACAAGGACTTCGTCGCGCCGCAGGACCTCCACGGCAACCTGACGCAGTGCGGCGACATGCGGGATTTTTTGAGCAGCATCGAGCCGATCTTGGTTTTTTTGGAGAGCGGCCTGCACATGGAACCGCAGTTGCTGGAGACGCTCTGGAAGCTGACGCGCGAGTACGTGCGCTTCCTGCACCGAAACGAGCAACAGGCAGGCGGGGCAGCAGCAGAAGCAGGCGGCGCGGCCCCGATGAACCAGTCCAAAGTTAGTACTATGAACGCCCCGCCCGGCATCAACGGCCCGGACGCTGTCCTCAGCGACCCGCGCATCCTTCCACTCCTGACGCGCGTGCTGCTGCCCGCGAATGGCCAGGTGCACGCCATGGGCGATAGCCTGGTGAGCACCACCTGGCAGACGCTTTCGCTGCTGTCGGGGGTCACGCGGTGGAGCATTTACCAGCAGTGGTGGGAGCAGTACGAGGTCTCGCCGCCGATGCAGCTGGTGCGCGCCCGCGTTCGTATGCGCATGGACCGCACGCTGAAGCGAGCGGTGGGGGGCGCGAGCAAGTCGGGCGGGGGGGCGGCAAACAGTCTGGGGGCTGCGGGCGCGGGAAGCAGCCTATCGTCCGGCGCGAACGACGGCGGCGCGGGCAACGAGGCGCGGGTGCAGCTGCTGATCCCGCACGTTTCGCGGATGAGCGACCCCAACCCACTGATCGTGTACGAGAACGTTGTGGAGCAGATTGCGCGCGCCTACAACGACAATCTGATCGTTCCGATTCTGGCCATGACGAAGAGGATTTCGCCCTTCGCGGCCGACGTCGCGGGCTTTGTGTGCATCCAGGAGTGCTTCGCGCGGTCCTTGTCCGGGAACCGGTCTCTGCTGTCGGAGGGGGCGCAGTCGGTCGAGGGCTGGCTCCAGAACCTGGCGAAGTGGATCGCGCTCTTCTTCGCGATGCATCCCGACACCGAGGTGGGCTTGGTGCTGCACGCGGTGGCCGACTTCATCGAGCGGCACGCGGTCCAGGGGCTGGACCCGGACACCTTCGGGAACTCCCTGATGCAGATCGTGGTCACCAACCTGATCGCGCACATGGGCGCCTGGAGCTACGTGACGGAGCTGTCCGAGCTGCAACTGCAGTCGCTCAGTGGCGGCGAGTTCCTGCGTACGGAGCACATCTACACGCAGAACGCTCAGTTCGAAACGAACGACACCGCGCAGCGGAACGCGCGCGCGCAGGAGATTTTGCTGAAGACGCTGCAGACGACGGACGTGGTGCGCAGGTTCTGGCGGAGCCTGGGGCTGATGCGGAAGGCGACCACGTCCGACGACAACCTGTCCAACGTGCTGCAGCAGATGCGGGGGGAGGCGGTGTCCAATTTGAAGAAGGTGGGCTACCTGTACGACCAAACGCACCAGTGCCTGATGACCATCACGCAGTTTCTGGGGCGCAGCCTGAAGCAGAGCCAGTACCTGCAGCTGCTGCCGCCCGACATCGCCTCGATCTTCACCGACTTCGAGCCGGCCTTCGCCTTCACGATGATCCGCCCGGCGCTCCCCGGATACCACGAGGACCTACACAACGAGTCACACCTGCTCGACGACGTGCTGCAGAGGCTGCAGGACGACTACGAGGAGAGCGTGCTCGCCAGCGCGCAGGGGAAGCAAAGTAGTAGAGAAATCTCGGCTGTGGCTGTGGCTGTGGGTGACGATGAGTTCCACCAGGACCATCTCGAGGGCGTGATCTCGAAGAAGTTTCGGTACGCCTTCTGGCGGCTGGAGCTGGGGGACATCACCTCGCCGGCCTCGCAGTACGACAAAGCGATCAACGCACACGACAAGGCGGCAAAGGACCTGCGGGACGAAATCGAGAAACTCCGGGGCAGCACGAGCAGCAGCGGCGTGGTCCGCGCGGAGCTCGCGCAGAAGCAGCGGCTACGGGACGAAAAGCTGACCGCGAAGAGCCGGCTGCGGGACGAGCGCGACGCGCAGCTGAAGCGCGTCTTCCTGACCCTGCGGCGGATCCAGAAGGAGAAGGCGCAGTGGTTTTTGGGCACAAACAACAGCGAGCGCATCACGAAGGGGCTGGTGTCGGAGTTCATCGCGAAGCGGCTGCTGCTGTCGTACGAGGACGCGCTGTTCTGCAGCTACCTCGTGTACCTCCTGGTGAAGACGAAGACGCGGGGCATCTGCGCAGCGGACCTGGGGCAGAAAATCTTCGACTCCCTGTCCGCAAAGGTGGACGCCTGCACAGAGGACGAAGCGCGGATTCTCGGAGTCTTCGTGGCGGCCTTCTTCAGAAGCATGAGCAGCATCGTGGAAGATAAAGACATGTACTTTATGATTCATCTCAAAATCTTTTTTCTTTGCGTGGATCCGATGGACGTGGATTCATACATTGATTCTATTCATTGATTTACGTAGAAGTAGACCATTTCTTTGGTGAAGGTGATCATGACGCATAACCTTGCAAATCTTTCTACCCGTGCGCGTACAGGTTCCAGGGCCCAAATCCGTGCATGGAGAAACAGTACTACGTCAATGGCGAGCGGGAGTATCTAAACGAGCAGAATATGCGCTGGCACCTGGAACGGTGGGAGAAAACCTTGTACCTCGCCCTAAAGGCCTCGCTCAAATCGAAGGACTGGTACCTTTGTTTGCAGCGGTTAGCGTTCGGGCTGATTTTTTTCCCGGAGATTCAACAACTCCTCCGGAATAGGGAACACGAACGAGCATGGCATCAACCCAATGAATTTCAAATTGAGAAGATTCCAATAGGAATAAGTAGGCGACACTCATCGCATGCCATTGATTGAAGAGGCCAATCGCAAAGGACCGGCAATCAAAAGCAATACCCACCAGGTTGACTCGGCGAAACGCGCTGAATATTCTTTCGAAGACAATGCCCGTGTTTCCTTTTACGGTATCTGTTGGCGAGAAGCTGGCGAATTTGGTGAAGAAGATTGAAACCAAGGACGGCCGCAAGGACATGCAACTGCTTGCGAAGTCGTTGTTCATGCAGCTGCGGGGCAACAAGGCTAACTGGAAGGACGGCGAGGGTGTGTCCGTCGTGAAGGAGGAGGAAGAGCAGGTCGCCGCCGAGGAACAGCGTCGCAAGGAGCTCGAGGAAGAGGAGGAGCGGCAGCGCGAGGAGGAGCGAAAGCGGCTGGAAAGCGAAGAGGCCGCACGAAAGGCCGAAAAAGAAGCCGCGGAACGGAAGGCGAAGGAGGATTTGCTGCACGAGAAGGCCGAGGAAGAAGCGAGCGGCGGCGCTGCAGGAGCCGTGAACGGCGGGCCAGGACAGGAAGGCGCCGCAACGGGGGCAGAGGACGGCGCCGCCAACGTCAGTGGAATCATGAATAACGGAGGAACGAGCTCGGCGAGCTCGGAGGGAGACGAGCTGGATGTCGGCGCGGGGGCGCACGGCAATAACGACGACGGAGAACAAGAAATGCCCGACTTGGAGGCGGACGGAGAAGTTGGAGAGCACCGTGGAGGTACGGCCTCGGACCCCGAAGGCTCGGCGGAAAGCAAGCGCGCCGAGACTAACCAGAAGCGAAAGCGGGTGGAGCCACAAGGCAGCGACCCGGAAATATCAAGTTCCAAGAAACTGAAGAAATTATGATTTTTTTTTTCGTCTGCGGTAGCTCCGAGGAAAAAAAATACTTAAATAAGACATGATCTCACCCTGCTGAACTGGAGGAAGGCTCATTTCATCTTGAGATGGACGATTGATTACTCTTTTCTGAGATTTCAAAGAAAGCTGAAGGAAGCAGAGGGCTGAAAAAAGCATGCCAGTACGGAAATGGAAGGGAGACGGAGAAGATAAGTTCGTGTCTGTTCTCGAAACGAGTTCCAACTGGTGCGACCGTGTGTATCCGGACGCGACAATGTGGCTATAACAAATGACCGTCTTCTTGCTTACGATCAATCCATTTCGTGCTCGATCAAACGCGATCTTACTGTTGGTTTTATCCGCATCTTGTCGTGGTTCTGTTCGACTCGGACTCACAATTATTTTTCTTTACAACAGGAGCCGTATCGTCGTGGTGTTGCGGCTTAGCTCTGTCTGAGTTCTGGAAGAGTTTCATTTTTGTAGAAGCGGTCATCTCTTCGCAAGATAAAAGAAGTAGATACTCCTCGCGCGGGGTTTTTTTCCAGCGCGATCCTGATAAACTCGCTCGGTACGTAAGCAAAATGGATTTCTCTCGGGCTTCGGCCGCCATGTCGCAGGCCGCGAAGGAGAAGGCGGACAAGATCAGCGGCTCCTTCGATCCGAGCGCGCTCGAGCGCGGCGCCAAGGCCCTGAAGGAGCTGGACTCAAGCAGCAACGCGGCGAAGGCGTTCGAGCTCACAAAACTGCAGGAGCAGACGAAGCAGAAGGAGATGGGCCTGGACATGGAGCGGATGCGCGCCCAGCAGGCGGAAATGGGGCTGCGCCGCGCGGAAAAAGAAGGCGAGGAAAGAAGAAAAACCATGGCCGCGCAAGAAGACCAAGAAAGAAGAACAGCGCAATACAAAACGCAACTCGAAAGCGAACTCTATCAACGTATTGGCTATTGATAGAGATTTTTTTTTACGTCGGATCATCTCATGGCATTAGCATCGTGGGAGGCGCCAGCTAGCACTAGCTACTGTCATAATGATAATAATGCTGGGCCTGTCGGTCGTCCTCTAAACAAAGATAGCCGCGGAACTCCGCCAGTGGTGTCCTTCTGGCCGTCTCCTCGTGTGCTTTGCTTCCCGATTAGAGGGGTGAGATAGTATTTTTTTGTCCTATGTCCGCTGCCGCAGTACCGAGGACCAGTGCGTGATGGTCTCTATCATGTTCATGAAAATTATTTTTATTGCGGGATTTCGGATACAAATAGTATACAAAGAAATGCGTGCTGGCAATGGCGTGGTCATTATTTTTATTTTGGTCTTGGAAGTAAACAGCAGCGTACGGAAAAAATCGCGACCCCGCTCAGATAAACTGGAGGATCAGCAGAAGCAAAACGAGCAGTGGATCGCGCAGCAGCACCAGAATTTTTTGCGACAGGAGGAGGTCCGAAAGAGAAACGACGCCGAGCTGGAGGATATGCGGCGAAGAACCATGGCCGAGCAGGCGAAACTGGATCGGGAAACGCTGATGATGAAGACGAAAGCCGAAACGGAGGCAAAATCAAAATCAGATCGCGAGAACGTCGACATACGAATCAGAGAAATGCGAGCAGCGGCGGGTACTTCTTCTATAAATAGGCCGGCGCTCAAGCAACGTTAATTAAACCCGGGTTTGGCTGCAGCTTATAACTTCTTTCAAGCGTAGACTTTACCCTAACTGTCGATCATTAGCGTAAAGTACGCGAGGTTCGAAGCCCGCCATCCCCCCCCGAACATATAATTTTTTGATTCTTCATTGTAGTCCGATCACGATGCAAAGACACTGCTGATGATATATAAATTGGAGGTTCAGCGAAGGAAAATGAATGTCAACGCGCTCCGACTCGCCAGGTGAGGACCGGACGACGCGGCTCGAGGCGATCGAGAAGTACTTTGGCGGCTTCAGCACACTAGTAAGCGACAAGCAGAAAATGACCTCGTTGGTGGTTGGGCTGTCGGCGCTTGCACTGGGCGTATACGCGTCGAGGAACGCGACGAGAGTAGCCGCAAACGTAGTGGAAAAAAATATGGGGTAAAGTACTTTACTTTATTTTTTCACCTTTATGTGTTCTTGTCAGTAGCGTTCCTTCTCCTTTACATTGTTTCGTCTGGGTGCGGGGCACAGATTCGTTCATAGACATAGACGCTGGCTTTGTATAATTTGAATGTGAATCTTCTTGTTCGGCTCGACGTAACGTAGGAAGCCGTCGCTGGTCCGGGACACAAGCAGATGGACGTGGAACAAAGGAGGGCTTCTGCCGCTCGCTTCCGGAAAGCAGGGCGAGGGAAAAATGCTGGACAAAATCGTGCTCGAGAACGAACTCTCCGAGCGGTTGACCTGGATGACAAACTCGCTCGTGAACGCAAAGAAGAACGGAACGCCATTCCGCCACATGCTGCTCCATGGACCGCCAGGAACCGGTAGAAGCCCATTATTGATTGATTTACTGAGGATGAAGAATTTGTTGATTCTCCTCGGCTTGCTTGTTCACAATTCAAGAAGCTGTAGCGCGTCCTCCGCGGGAGCGTGGGTATGGAGATGTACCGGTACCACGACAGAAAAAGGAACGTGAAGGAGCCTTTACAATGAATTGCAATTTCCGGCCCCACCTCCCAGGTAAAACACTCTTCGCGCGGACGCTCGCAAAGCAGTCGGGCCTTGACTACGCAATCATGTCCGGAGGCGACATCGGCCCGCTCGGGAAGGATGCCGTGGAGGAAGTCAACAAGCTCTTCTCCTGGGCCAACAACTCCAAGAAGGTATGCGGAGTACAATTCATTTTTCCTATATCGAGCTGTGCAAAGATTAGTCTTGTTCCTATACAAACAATGTCCGGCAAAGAACAAGAAGTACTAATGAATGTATTGCAACTGAAAGAGAAACAAGAGAAACACCCGCTTCGAATCTTTACAGCAGGGCATGATTCTCTTCATTGACGAAGCGGACGCGTTCTTGCGGAAGGGGAGGCAGTCCACCGAGGGGATGAGCGAGCACGCGCGCAACGTGTTAAGGAGGGGATCAACCCATTTTCCTTGGCATTGTTCTGGTCCTGGGGGTCTTGTAGTTCCTCCGGTAGTTGGTCTGGTATGATGTGGGCAGTGGGTGGCCTGCCTTGTCTTATATTTCGCTTCGTAATTTCAATTTTGTCTGGTATTTGGCCTCGTATTTGGTCCCGCTGTGTTTCTGTTACTTATGGGGAGCAAGTACTCCAAGGTGCCAGCCACGAGACGTCGGGGATTTGTCTGTGCCGTCTCGTATTTTGTCCGGTGTTTCGTCTCGTATTTGTTATCGACGAGAGCCGAAAGAGCGACACGCCAGAAATCAAATGCCGCCAAAAATGGGTTTTGCACCCCTCTAAACGTGCTCTCGACGTTTTTGGCGCACACGGGAACGGAGACCGACAAGTTCGCAGTGGTGCTGGCAACCAACGTGAAGGACGTGCTGGACCGGGCCGTCATGGACCGCGTCGACGAAAGCTTCTATTTCGCACTGCCGGACTACCCGCAGCGATTGGAGCTGGTTTGTTTCGTGTTTGTTTTATTTCAGTTGTCTGTGTTGATTACACAGTAAGTATACCCGTGAGGATATTTAGGGAAACACATCTGTTTTGCTTTGATATTTTGCCACAAGAAGAGTCTCAAATCAGTTCTTCGATCGATCTCGAAAAATGCAATGCCACATGTTCCCACCTAGCTATTCTTGTCGAAGTGAAGAGGCCATGCGGCAACCATCGTCGTTCATCGTCCCCTGAGATCACACGGACCCAATGAGTGAAAGAAAAATGAACTAATGAAGGAGATATTCTTGTCAAAGTTTTCGTGGTCTTTGATTCAGGTGAAGATGTTTTTCCAGCAGCACATCCTGGCTCCGACGAAGACTGCGCAGACCATCGAGGTCGAGGAGGGAGTAAAAGCAGAAGCGTACATGGAGGAGATGGCGCGTCGCATGGAGGGCTTCTCCGGGAGGCAGGTCGCGAAAACCGTTCTGGGGCTGCAGTCCGCGGTCTTCGGATCTGGTACCAATAAACTCACAAAAGGGTTGGCAGACGCGGTGTTGGACTGGAAAATCGCGAACATCCACGAAGACCAGGACACCATCGACAGAGAAGAAGCCGAGGCGCTGAAAAAAGAGGCCGGAAAACTCGGGACCTACTGATCATTAGCTACAAGGACGATTCGAAGGACTGCGGGGGTTCGATGGAAAGCTAGTGCTGAGAAGCAGCAGGAGAGAGAAGCACAAATCTAAGCAGCGAAGATGGCAGCAGCAGCAGATTTTTTCGCCCGGAATGTTCGCCAGGAGTAGAAGTGCCAGTTGCAGAGGGCGACAAATTGCGGGGAAAAACATGCTGTAGCATTCTCAACTATTCGCCGCGACAGCAGCAAGAATCCGCAGCGGCGGGGTTACAGCAACTACAACCTCGTTGCGATTACTTTCCTGCAGCAGTAGAAGCAGCAGAGGCGGCATGGTCTTTCTTATTCTGCGAGAAACAAACAGGATACATGATTACATTCATCACGGGGTGCGCTTTTGGGGCCGGAAGGATGAGCAGGCAGGTTTACGACGCGCGGTTATTTTCATGATAAAATGTACACGACACGCCCGCATGGCATGGCCCGACTCGCGCACGTTCTGCTACACGCCGGCCATATCGCGGGGGACAACATCTGATGATAAAAAAATGGGTCTCATTCTTCTTGTGCCACGTTCCGCACCCGCGCACCAATTTGCACGACATGCATGGGCAGCACGGGTATACGCAGATGTCACCCGGGCAGAACGCTCATTGCTCGAAGCACCGCAGCGACGACTGCTTCATTACGACTCGATTACTAAGCAACACAGCGGAGAGTTTTTCTACGACATCAGCGACAGAGTTCTTTAATTTTCTTACTGAAGCAGTAGAGCTGCTGACAAAAATTTATTTGCTGAGAGAACACTTACACTCAGATCCTCTTTGTTACATACGATACTGAAGAAGCGCTGTGTTCCCTGTTAGGATTTTACTTACTGTGGTGGCATTGATGTCGGTTTGGGTGGAGGAAAATCGGACTTCGAGTTGATCTAGGCAAAGCGTGACGGATCTGGGTTCCCGAATGTAAATCGTGCGGATCATCTTCACGTGCTCATTTTCCGTGCTCCTGCTGATATTTTATTTCAAATTGTGCCCGTTCATCATGATACATAGATACTTTTACCTGCGTTGGCTTAGATAGGGACATTGACACGCTGGATCCAGTTGGTTTACTGATGCGTCCCCCCCCCTCAGGAGCAGGACACTATCGTCCCGATATCAATTTCACCGGAACTTCAGGCAACTATAGGATTTAGCTGTTGCCCTCACTCGCCACACCAACGACGAAAAAAAACCTCATCTAACTGATAAGAAGACCGTCTTCAAGACTTCAAATCTAAAGAATTTTTTGAACTGAATTTTCTGCGATCCAACCAAGAAGATGGCCTCCCACGACGAAGACGCCCTCCCCGACTTCGAGGAGGACCAACAGTTTGGCGAAGCCAACGGAAACACGACGGAGGCCAAGAAGGGTATCATCCGATTGCGGGAGATTAATACATTTCGGCGAATACGTACACGCATACGAACAGCTCGATAATAGAGGTGTGCTTCCGCTTGCTGCGCCTTCGCATGCCGTGGCTGGCTGGTCATGGTAGTCACACATGGAAAAACTCCACTCGGCACCGCGGCGCCAGCCCTGCGACATCAGGCATGCAACCAACACAGGATCATTATCTCCTCCTTTTGTCATCTACTTACACGAAAGACAACCTGCATATCGTCGGGGCCGGAGTTACGACCACAACCACAATGTGGTTGTACAAAAAAAATGCCGTTACGATCGTTCTACAGGTAACTACATCGGTATCCATGCGAGCGGTTTTCGTGACTTCCTCCTGAAGGCCGAGTTGCAGCGCGCGGTGGTCGACTGCGGTTTCGAACATCCCTCCGAGGTGCAGCATGAGTGCATCCCCCAGGCAGTCTTGGGTAAAAACTTAGCAGCTTCTTTTAGGCTTCCTTGGCGCGGTTTTTTTTAGTCCAACGAACTTGGTGGCGATTCGGACATTCGAATTTGAATTCTCTGGCGAAGGCGAAATTAGACATCGTAGTTACAAGAAGATCATTCAACGTGCACCACCCTCACTCAGGTACCGACGTGCTGTGCCAGGCTAAGTCTGGTATGGGAAAGACCGCGGTCTTTGTGCTGTCGACCCTGCAGAGCCTCGAGGAGGGGCAGGTTCCCGTCGAGGAGGGCAAGGAAGAGAAGAGGAATAAGCTCCAGGTGCTCGTCCTTTGCCACGCGCGAGAACTCGCCTACCAGATCAAGAAGGAATACGATCGGTACTAAAGTTCTTGTTCACTGTAGGTGAAGCGAATGAGGGGGGCGACACCGAGACCGACAAGCGCTCCTGTAGCCATATCAAAGCATCAAAATTCGCACACGTACAACAGGTTTGCCAAGTACTTCCAATGGTGCAAGGTGTCAGTGGTGTACGGCGGAACTGCCATCACGGACGACCGGAAGATGCTCAAGGGAGACGACTCCCCGCACATCATGATCGGCACCCCAGGTAATATATCAGTAGATTTGCATTCGCATGATCAGCGCAATAAATCTAATTTGCAGCCGCGGTTTCAAATAGTATTCCGAAAAAAACGACAGGTCGCGTGCTCGCGCTGCTGAAGGAGAAGTCCCTTTCCCTGGTGAACGTGAAACAGTTCATCCTGGACGAGTGCGACAAGTGTCTGGAGAAGGCTGACATGCGACAAGACGTGCAGAAAATCTTCATCCAGTGCCCGAAGAAGAAGCAGGGTAAACAAAAAATTTTTGCGTTCATGAGAACGTGTACCTGATCAGCTGCGTCTTCCGTTGTCTGCAACATGATATATTTTCCGAAGATGGAGAAAGTCGAATGTGCCTCAAAATCTCCCAATCCCAAACTACGCAGTGATGATGTTTTCGGCGACGATGACGAAGGAGATCCGGGAGGTTTGCAAGAAGTTCATGCAAGAACCGCACGAAATTCGCGTCGACGAGGAGTCGAAACTCACCCTGCACGGACTGCTCCAGTACTACGTGAAGCTGGATGAGTCCAAAAAGAACCGGAAGCTCAACGATCTCCTCGACGTGCTGCAGTTTAACCAGGTCATCATCTTCGTCAAGTCCGTGCAGCGCGCCATCGCCCTTGACAAGCTCCTGCAAGAGTGCAGCTTTCCCTCCGTCGCGGTAATCTACAAGTCGGTTTTAGAAATCAAAATTAATTTTATTCAAGTTCGTCTGCCCAGACAAACTTAAACTGGCTCAGACCCGTCGCGGTCACTCGCAGTATCGAAGGCTCGATATATATCGAAAGCGCAAAAAAAAAAAAAATTTCTCCCAGGTCCACTCGGGTTTGAAGCAGGCGGAGCGCATTGAGCGGTACAAGTTGTTCAAGGAGTTCCAGAAGCGCATCATGGTTGCCACTGACCTGTTCGGGCGGGGCATCGACATCGAGAAGGTGAACGTGGTGGTGAACTACGACATGCCCGCCGACTCGGATTCCTACCTGCACCGCGTCGGGCGCGCCGGCCGCTTCGGGACCAAGGGACTCGCGATCACGTTCTCTGCCGGGGACGAGGACAAGAAGGTCCTGGACGACGTGCAGAGCCGCTTCGAGGTCCAGATCACGGAGTGCCCGGACACGATCGACCCCCAGTCGTACCTCAACGCTTAAACGCGAAAAACCGATTTTAGGGCGGAAGCAGCTGCTCTAGTGCACTGGAGTCGGAGGGGGAGCAGGACCAGGAGTGGACTGCTCTATCTTTCTATGTTGGTTTTGTACACCAGCACGTCGCCGTGGGCTCCGCGACAACATTGATTTCTATGTCAACGCTCGGTTTCTGTTGTCGACGGCAGCAACATCGCACTAAAGATTCGGCCCATCTCGATTCATTTTACCACTAGGACGCAGAATCACCACAGGAACATGTTTTTCCATCACCGAAGAAATCTAAATTTCACAGCACAACGAACAGAAGCTTTTTGGTTGTTCAAAATTGTACTTGGCAGGGTAAGTCGATCTCAGGCGAGGATGACCTGCGCGGGGGGACGAGGGCGGCCGGCTTCCGAGAAGACAACCCTTCAACTGGCAACCCGCAGTGAAACCTCACCTGAGATCAATTTTTCTATACGAAACCTACAAAACGTTCACGGATTCACGGCGTCTTTGTTTGTTCACAGACACAACATTCTCGCCCATTACACGAATGGCAAAGAATCGTTCATCAGGTCGCTCATGAGACATTCATTTAGCGCTTGCTTCTGGATGGGAGGACACAGGAAGAAACCGTAGCATAAGATTGGATCAATGTCGGCATTGGACTTCACCTTGCTGCAGCATGGGAAAGGAAAAAGCGAGCGCGAAAATATGAAAGAAGGTCGGGCGGGGCCTGGGCGCGGTCCGGTCCGAGCACGGTGTGCAAGACCGTGCGTGGCCCCTTCATCTGTTCACTCCGGGTATTTCGCTCTCAGATCACTCTTCGAGGCTCTACAGAGTCGCTACGTACGCTTTCTTCATGTGGGCGTAGCGCTAGTAGCGCCAAGATCAGATGGGCGTAATATTTTCTCCTCACGCCTCTTTCCCGTAGGCGTGTGGCGATTGCAACTCCCGACAAGTAGCTTGGCACAAGCAATGTATTCGATTCATTTATTGCTCCTCGTGTAACATGCCGACGTCGCGATAATGATTGGCCTAGGTTGGATCTATGCGCAAATGCCCTACAGAGTCGCTGTGGTTGCTCCCACGTGCGGCTGCAGCGCTAGTAGTGCAGAGATCAGATTGAAGTGCTTTTCTTTCGCATCATGGTCCTCACCAGTGGAACATGGTGTGATTACCGCTTCAGACACTACTTGGTGCTTGTTATGCAAGATCAGCTGATGTGCGCCTGAGCCTCGTGAGCCCGATCTGAAAACTTGTGCAAGGTGAAGATCGTTCTTCTGCATTCCTGACCGCGATCAAAGATCCCAATACGTGTTCCCGATCAGAGCTCCTCGGTTTACGCATGAATATCTTTGTGCAAACATTTCACGCTTACACCGCTTCACATCTCACTTAACTCCCCCTTATACTATCTTCTCAATTTTTACTTTCGCTTTCCAGGGAACCTAAAGGGTCGATTTAGGTCGAGAAACCAAAGAGAATGGCGCGTTCCGGAGTTGCAGCCGGCCGCGATCGCGGTCACATCACTACGGTGCGGACGATCAAGCAGCGCCCGTCGCAGATGAAGGGAAAGAAGAGCGCGAAGTATGAATTTTGGCCACGTTGTGATAGATTGTCGCTTTTATTCTGATTCATGGATTTGAGTTCGTTCTGACGCAGGCAGGAGTTCGAGGTCAGTAAAGTGGTGTAGCAATTCTCAAGCACAAGTAAAGGCAGAGTTGCATGAGAGACCTGATACAGTTTCAGTAGACGGACACGAATTGAAAACCATCTAAACTTACTCGTCATTACAGGGTCGCTTTGATCCGCGAGGTCGTTCGGGAGACCGTCGGTTTCGCCCCGTATGAGCGCCGCATCATGGAGCTGATCAAGATGGGATCTGCTTCCTCCCTGAAGCGTGCCCTCAAGTAAGATTTTCATCTTTTTGATTTTTGTTTGCTAGATCGAAGTTGGTTTTCACGATTCGTAGCGCACGACGGTGGTACGTGGATGTTGCGAGTGATTCGAGCTGCGGTTGGAAACTAATAAAAATATACGCCAAACTCTTTTCTTCCCAGGTACGCCAAGAAGCGCTTGGGAACGCACAAGCGTGGCAAGAAGAAGAGGGAGGAGATGACTGAGGCCATCACAGCCCAGAGGAAGAAGGGTCATTAAGTGGTTCTTTTCCCGTCAAGACCGGAGGAGCGGTTTGGTTTCTCACCCATCAAGAAACGCATCACCGAATTTACGGACACTTTTCTTGAGGAGATGTGATTTTGGACTGCGATGATTGACACCTGAATCGAAACGAAGGGAAAACTACGTGGCGGAGACGCAGCCACATTTCTGCTGCCGTGTGGCGCGGTGCAGACGCACTAGTGCCTTCGGAGAGCTGTGTTGTTCGCATTTGATGTCTCCGCTCCTTAAGCGGTGAGAATACCGCACCCGTGGGTGTCTATCGAGCTCTGCTCGTTCGGAATTTGGGGTTCCGACAACTAGCGCATGGCCTAGGTAAACGTAAACCGTTGCCGTTCGAGAATCACCTGGAGTGAGGACTGACTAGCTGACTCAGTACCATGTTCCACCGAGGCCTTGCATATATAAGGTACGAAGCCCCCGCGCCCGCGCAGTTCCGGCACGCGATGTCGCTCGGCACACGTGGTCTAGCTGGCAGTTCGAAATTTATTATGTCGAGCTCGAGTGGATCTCCAATGAATGCGCAGTCTTCCGGGTTGAACCACTACATCTCGGTACCTTCGTGATCAGGTCTCTCCGGCCATTCATTTCGTGCTCACTACTTCAGGCGCGGCTTGCTTTGCTATTTGCACACTGAAGTTGCTTACGAGACGAATACACAGATAAGTGATTCAGAAAACCACATCAGCATCAAACCATTTTCATTTTGCTCGCCATGTTGAGACACACAGGACTAGGTGTAGATTATGGACCGAAGGTAAGCAGGCAACTCCAACTGTGGCTTCGACCTGTTCTGGCTTCCCGCCCTTATCCCGAGCTGTAGGACGAGTCGATACCAGGATGCGGAACAGTGGCTTGCGCAGCGGGGGCGGTGGCAGCGGTGCCCTGACTCAGGCGGCGTCGGGAGCAGTGCATGAGCCGGCGGCGGTTGACTACGTGCAGCCCGTTTTTTCCACGGCACCGCCTCTCCGCATGCCGTGGATACGCGCGAACGGAAAGAGCGAGCCTGTGTTCGACGTCGCGGACTACCTGCCGCCAGCCGACAGAGTAGTCCGCGACGTCAAACACAGGCTCACCCTACCCGCCACCCGAATCCGCGCGAGGGGCGGTGACTCGCACATCCAGACGCCAGACGACCTGTGCGAGCACCTGACGATGGAACACGTCGCGGGCTTTGTTCTAAAGTACGGGGAGGCGGCCGAGATCCGACTTCGCATGGCCCCCGAGAGTTTAAAGAAGCTGCCGTTTCTGGAGCTTGAGCACCCGAAGCGAAAGTACTACGAGTGGTTGAAAGCGACGAAGGCTACGGTGGAGGAACGTGCGCCGCACCTCCTACCAAAGGCCTGGAACCTGTGGAGGAAAGTACAGCCCTCCGAAAGCGTCATAAACGTCTATAAGCGCGTATACGATCGCGACCTGCACGCTAGCGGAAGTACCCTGTCGCCGCGACATGTGGATCATGGTGACAGGCGCGGCTCTGTCATGCCACGACGAATCGCAAATAAGCATCATCCGGGATCACCACCGCCCGACGACGGCGTTGATCTTGGCAGCGGTTCTTCGAAGCCAGTTGACACGGCTGTCGACGGCGGGGCCGATTTTTCCGCCAGAAAAAGGCGACGAGTGGCGGCGGGAGGCGATGCTGAGCTACCAAGTAAACATGAGAGTGACCCCGCGAGAACGCGCAGAACGGCGAGCGAAAACGTAGATCCACACCAGGACAGTGCGGAGGATCTGTTCGGCGACATTTCTGACGACGAGGAGGACTGGCAGGCCGCGCAGCTGATTTGCGGCTGCGAGTTGAAGTCGAACATTGGCGAGGCCATCCAAGATATCGGCCACGGCTTACTAAAGAAGGACGTCGCATTCGCCGAAAAATGCCTCCGGATTCGGGATGATAGCTTTCCTTTTTTGGTCCGCGCAGCAACTTCTACGGGTCCCGCAACTCGAGCGCGGCGCGGTGCGAACCGAAGCAACTTCGACCGCACGGAGCCTCTCGCCGTGGCGTCCTCAGCGGAGAGCAGTGCTTCGACGGTGGATCCCCCGGAAAGGGTGTATTTTCTCCACGTCGTGAACACCGTGCTGCGGAAACTGCGGTCGCCCAGCTTCACGAGCAAGCCCGTGCCGCCGGACACAAACGAAGATGACAGCACTACGGACCAAACGCTGTCTCCCCTGGCGCAAATTTTCTTCGCCAAGGTGGGCCGGGCGCTAGCGGACGACGAGAGCGAGCGCATGGAGGAGGCGCGGAGAGAGGGGGAAGAGGAACGCAAGCGGGCGCGGCGAGAACGCGCGGCGGCGCTACTAGCGCAGGTGCGCAGGCAACCGCAAGGTGAGATCGCGAGCGTCGGGGGCGCCAGCACTGTGGACAAGACTGCTGAGGAGGCTTCCTCGTGCTCCTCGGACGGCGACGCTGCATTCAAACTGTTTCTGGCAGAAATCGAAGAGCAGAATGGAGAGCAAGAGGACTGGGGCGAGACCACTGCCGCGAACAGCGATTTTGTTGAAGAGGGAACTGTTGCAGCTGGAGAAGGAGATGAGGGGATTGTCGTCTCCGAAAACCTGCTGCTCGTGTCAGACAATTTGGTTGACGACGCGGACGATGGCGGAGGCTGTGCAGACCTCTCTCCGGTTGCGCCCATTATGCCGCGCCCAAACGACATGGGAAGTAATTCGGACGAGTTCGAATACCCAGAAGCTGCTGGAACAAGTGGAGTGACGGGTGGCGCCGGGGATAGTGCTCCTGGTCCACGCACCGACGCAGAGCCGCCGGCGGCGCCTCCCTTTTTCTCTTTCGACGACGAGGAGGCAGCTGAGCTCACAGGCCTCGTGGAGGGCGTCGAAGGCGTCGTCCTGCGAAAGAGTCCTAAATTCTCGCCGTTGCGTGTCGGCGCCCCGAGCCCGACCTCGCCGCCGGAATCAGGTCGGCGGAATTTGTTGCCGACCACAACGGAATCACCGCTTGTGGACGGGGACGCACAGAGGGAACACAGCGGCACGGTGGTAGCAGGAGAAGTCGCAAACCCGTTCACCTTGTCAACCAGCGTCGTGGAAGATGTAGATGGGGCGTCGCCCGTGAGTGCGAACGAGGAGGATCTGGCGTCAGATCGCGGGCGCACTGGAAACGAGGGTAGCTGCAAGCAGGAGGGCACGTCACCAGGGCCGGTTGAAATAGTGCTGCCGGTCGTGCTGGCTGCCACGGGCAGTGAAGATGCTTCTTCGGCGCAGCCGCCGAGCTCTATTCTTGCGTCTAAGGCCAGGAAGCGGGATTCAGAAGCAGGAGAAGCAGTGGAGTTTGACTACAGCTCAGGATCAGAGAACGACGACGCGGACGATTTTCTAGCGAAGTTGGAGTCGGATTTCCTCCGGGACAAGGCCAACGAGAGCGGGGGAAAAAGTGAATGAACTCAGCGGACGCGCTTCTTAAGTACTTGCACATGCACCCATTTTCTGCAAAAGCGACAGAGTTTTGTGTTCTGCAGCGATGCGCTTGTGATCCGCGCACTCGCTGCTTGTGGTCAGATTGCGAATTATTTCTGGACAGCGTAAACGTAAAGCCGCTCTGTAGACAGATCCATCATCGGCAGTTTCCGTGCTGCGTAGAAATGATATGTTTCAACAGACCCAGTTCTCTCCGCTCGTTGAGCAGGCGTTCCGTCCCGTAATGTTGATCCATGATCGCGTTCTTGTGGTCCTTGCAGATTTTAGTTCGTTGCGCGGGCGGGCCGCTCGCATAGAAAACAAAGCAGCTATGGTCGGTGGCATCACCGGGACGCGTCTTGCGAGGACAGATCGTTTTCGCCATCTTCTATCGCGATCCTGTTCATGACGCAGGAGCTTTTCCTCGGACAACTCTAATAGAGTCGACAGGGACCACTTGATCCGTCACGACGGACATTCTAGCCCAGTAGAATCTTCTTGTAGTGCTCTACTTCTATAGCGACCAGTTTTACTTTTAGCACTTTCACCCCCAAGATCGGAAGAAGATGTCGTGTGCGGGCGTGGTGAAGTTTTTCAACTTCAGCAAGGGGTACGGCTTCATTACGACGGACCGCGGCGACGTGTTCGTGCACGCGAACGATGTTGCGGGCAACCCGCTGGTCGAGGGTGACGAAGTAATGTTCGACGAGGTCTTCGACGAGATGAAGCAGAAGATGCGCGCGGCCCAGGTACAGGGGGGAACGGGCTCAGCCTTCCAGCAGCAGAAGGGAGGAGGCTTCGGCAAGGGCGGAGGCGGCTTCGGTGGAAAGGGCAAGGGCAAGGGGTTCGGCAAAGACTTCGGCGGAGGCGGATTCGATGGTACCGATTGGGTGTATCTATGGAAAGAGATTGAGTGGAAAGATGTATTTATGGCAATTTCTACTCGTAGCGCAACTGCAACGTACGAAGATGAACACGAAATTAATACAAAGCGTGAGTCAAACAATCGCTATCGCTCCCACCCTCACCAGGATACAATGACGGATTCTACGGAGGCGGCAAATTCGGCGGCGGCGGCGGCTTCGGAAAGAAGGGCGGATTTGATGACTTCGGTGGTGGCTTCGGCGGAAAGGGATACGGCGGCGGTATGTGGTGAGTAAAGTATGTTGTGCAGTTGCTGGTTCTTGTTCAACCAGAAAACTGTTTACCTATAGGTTTATCGATTTCTACGGCGATTCTGATTAGATTTCACAACGAACAGGAAGATTCTCTGACGTAATCGAGCCATTCTCACTTTCAACTACTCGCACTTTGCGTTCCCGAGGAGAGAGTTTTTTACCAAGGACGTAGCTGGATATGGAGAGCTTATTTTCTGCTGAAGACTTGAACTTGTTCTGCTCAACGACAAACCCGATAGGATACTACACTCACTACCTAGAAGACGACGCGACACGACTGCTCTATCTAGAAGCTGCTGAGGGATACCTACTGATCTGACGACAAAACACGGCACTAACAGTTGAGACATCTATCATCACACCGAAGTTGATACCACTGTCATCATCGCACTGCTGAGAGAGTTCACAAGGCGAGCACTGACTGCCTACCACGTCGATAGTTGAGGACTCGGGCACGGGCGAGAGGCTGGCGGCATCACATCGTAGGAGTCCTACCCTGACGTGAGGACGCTCTTCCTCGTCGCTTGTGCTCTAATCAGAACAGTGTCGGAAGAGCATCACAAAACGAACCTATCATGAAAATAGCTTGCTCATTTTCGAGGCCGCTTCTGTGGAGGTGCTGAGAAGTACTAACTTACTAGCAGTTCTGAAATTGAGACTGAGTTCGAAGGGAGTTTAACACGCTGCCTTCCGAAGGAAACGTGCCATGGGTGCTTTCGTCCGAGCTGCTGCGTTTTCTTGTGGCCACGTCGTTCGCGGCCTGGCAGCAAGACAGTGATTGCATGAAACTCTTCACAGACATAGGTGCTGGCTGACCGTAGACTACGCCGAAGAACTGCTGCTGTCCTTCTCGCGGGAGACACCCGTTTCAGATTCTCACTTGCGGGCTCCTCAGAAGCTCAGCGCCAACATGCACGCGTAGACCGGCGACATAAGTAAAAAACGCGATGAGGGTCGTGCGACTAGAAAGGCGCGCAACCAGTAGACAGGGCAAAATATGGTCCAGCAAGTCTTTGTGCAAGTGTTCAGACTCATGATGTCAAGGCTCATTTTGCACTCACTTGTAGGCTGCTGGAGAAAATATCTGGTTCTCTTGTTGAAGATCGTCAGTTCATCTCATCGCGATCTGTTCAACTTAGCGCGTATATCGTCGTAAGATCCTATTTCCTCGCACTCGCTGTGAACAAGTACGTAGATCTGTAGATCTGTGTTTGTTCCCCTCGCTGATCGAATCTCATCGGATCTGAACCGTGTCGTTCCGGTGCAACGTAAGTTAGTAGGTCCGAAATGGCACTGGGACTTCCCCGGCTGTGGCACGGACTCAGGCTCGTCTCATCCGTCTGGCGCGTGATCTCTCATTGAATCCGCACAAGAAGTACACGACTTTTCATTGATTGCAACAGCCAGGAGGGCTTCTGTACGACCAATTCGTCGTATAGCTTTAGGCAGCTACCGCGTCAAATCATTGTCATTTCATTGTAGTATAAGGTGAAGGATTTAATACGACCATTAGATCATTTCACTCGCAGACTTTTGGCGACGGTTCCACACGCTTGCATTGCAACCTGATAGATTCATTACGTTTTATTAGCACTCGCTTTGGAAGTGTAGCGGAAGCGAGCCTCTTCATCTTCTCCGTCTCCCTGGAAGAATACTGTGCTTCGCCGAAGCCGCATGTTCGAACACAAAAGCGACCCGGTTCACTGGTAATCTATTAAATTTAGATTATTTCGTAATGACAGACAGCTACCTACAACTACATTTCCACTCAAATAAAACGACTTCCAGCAAGCACCTGACATCAGAAAAGCACCCTTGCTAGAGTACGAAAGACCTGAAGGAGAGCACTAGAGCGACGGAGCAGTTTGATCGGTCACCCCAAATTCTTTGGGCAGAAATGCAGACCCGAGTTCCGAGTTTCCCGCCGCCGCCGCCGTGTAACCGGCCGCCGGGCCTCTCCTTCTCTCTCCCCGCGTCTCCCAGCAAGCGGTCCGATAGCGAGGCTCTGGCCTCGCCTGCGGCGTCGTGCGTCGCGATGGCCGTGCCCGCTGTCACGCCCACGCGCAAATGCAAGTGGGCAGAGGTTACGGGCGCGTGTTCGGATCGGGAGGGGGACTCTCTCATGAGCTCGTTGAAGTCGACGACAGTCGGGAGCTTCTCGTGCAGCGGGGACCACTGCCGTGCGGGATCGGGAAGCTACACGCCGAACTCCGAAGGATTTCGCAGCGACGCCACGACGCGTGCAGGCGCGACGCCCTCGTTCGTGCTCGGAAGTGTGGCGGAAGAGAGTTCCGCGTTGGCTGCAAGCGGTGGTTCTGGCGGTCTCGAGGCGGGTATGATGTGCGACGAAAGTACCCCTGCTGCTGCCTTCGAACAGGCCGCCGCGATGGAGGAAGTGTCGGGAGAGCATGGCTGCAACGACCCCAACAAGATGAATTCCACAGTTTCTCAAGTGATTCGAACCCCGCCGCCGGTAGCTCCCCCCGCCCTGCCGCCGGCTGCGCAGCTTGGTCGTACGACGACGACCTCCGTGCCCTTGACCCCACAGCCGCCGCAGCTCCCGACCGCCCTCCCCACCCTGACGACGGCCGTCTCCTGCCCGCCGACGTTCGTGCACGACGACCACGAGGCTCGTGCGCAGCTGAACGCCAGCATTGAGTCGATCGCCGCTTCCTCGCCGGCTAGAGAGCGCGGAGGAGATCATTCTTTGGACCCGCCGGCGTATTCCCCCCTCATGTCTCGGACGAGCACAGTTTGGCAGTACAGCAACCTGGATGCTTCCCTCCTCTCGAGCGTGTCCTCCTACCCGATGTCCGCGGCTGTGCCCACGATCCCCGCCGTGCACGGGCAGCCGGCGAGTGGCAACAAGTTCCAGACGGCCCCCGCCCCGGTTGTCGGCCGCGGCGTTGGAGGACATCAAGGGCAGGCCCAGCAACCCCGAAAGCCGAACTTCATCGCCCAGATCTCCGAGGTGCGGTTGGGTTCGTGGACGAGCGCCCACCTTGGCGCCGCGCCGGCGCTGCGGGCTCGGCAGGCGCTGATCGGATCCGAGAACCAGGCGCACATGTACTACTCCCTGGTTCCCGGAACCGATCATCAGCGCGGGGCCCCGCCCACGAGCGAGAACAACGGCAGCGGGAACCATAGCCTGGCTGTCGCCGGTGGAGGTGCAGCGCGAAACAACTGCCAGGAGGGGGTCCGCGTACTGACGCGGTGGAACAACCCGTTCCAGGCGTTCGTGAACACCACCCTGCATGTGCTCCGCGCGGAGCGTGACTCCTCGAAGCCTGACCACAAGACCCACAGCGAACTCGCCACGCACCACCTGAAGATCGCGGGAGAAAACGGGCTGGTGGTTATGTCGCAGCAGATTTGCCGTGTGGGGCTCCCCGCCCAGGCGGCGGAGGCCGGGCGCCGGTGCCAGCTCGTGATTGCCGTGGGCCCGGCGGGCACGGTGGTGGCGCTGTGGGACGACAACCCCTCGGCGCGGCTGGAGCCGAACGCGTTGCTCGAGGCAGAGGTCGACCTGGCACCTGAGATGTTGAACGCGATGGTGCCGCAGAACGGACCCACTCACAACGGTCGTAAGGGCACCAAGGGTGGAGCTTCTGGTGGCGCGGCTTACGGGGGAGTGCCGGCGATCGCACCCTCCTGTGCGACGACGACCACGGGTCGTGGTCAGAACGCGGCGACCGCCGAACAGGCGATTCGTCATGCTGGTGACACCACGCTGGGCGGGGAGGTGGTGAACAACTCCGAGCTGAAAGTCCCAGGCCCGCTCCCGACGCCGACGACTTGCGCGGAAAAGGGGTCGCGGCTGCACGTCTTCTACCGCGTGGTGAAGACCATTCAGGTGCAACTCATCGAAGGAACGAACGCCATCCGCATCACGGACGCGACAGGAACCGAGATCGCCACGCCCGGCTGGGAGGTGGGACTGCGCGTCGGACGTACTTCTACTTGCTATATGAGCCTGCTCGTGTCAGAAGATTGCGTTCTCGGACTGCGCGATAGCTTTTGATGAACCCTATTTTCTAAATTTGTGCCATTCTATTTCTACTTTTTCTTGCGCTACACCGACCTACACCATCACGACGGGCGTCTAGAGTCAATCAACGTGGTACGCCTATTTCATGCTACAGGTAAAGAAAGTACGCATTTTTTCCCAAAGAGGGCCGCCATCTCCATCACCACAAACAGATGCTATCTACCTGAAGGAGACCACGTACGTGACGGACCTGGTGATGCGTTCTGCCGCCCGGCAACCCGAGGACTCGGACGACCAGTGGCGCGATTTTTTCTCGAACGTGTTCGCGACGCGCGACGAGACTGAGTGGGCCAACTACACCTGGGACCACGCGTCGCAGCAGTGGGTGTGGATTCAGGACCGCTACTGCGAGATCATGATGGAGGAGTGGAACCGCTCGGCAGCCATCGTGCAGGCGGCCAACGCGCTGTCGTCGACGAGCTCTGCTGGGTCGAGCGTTCGCGCGGTGAAGCTGCGGTGGAAGCGGGGACCGCGGGCGCAACAGGAGCATAACCGCCGCAAGCAAATCATGTACGGCAAGCAAATCATGTACGTTCACGGTGGAACTTCCGCTTCGAGCCGTTACAAAGTGCCACCGCCGCCGGTCCCCGTCAAGCGCATGCCCGGGTACTGATCTGTTTGTACCTGCGCTTAACATTTTCTTAACCGAGACCACGAGGGGGAGCGGGAATAAAAGTAATGTAGTGAAGAGGGCGGTCGGAGTCGGACTCAGTTTCGGAGGGGAAATTTGACCATGTTTTGAAGCTTGACGTTTGGTCAAACGTGCGGCTGAAGAATTAAGGAGAACTGTAAGCTGAGCGTGGAGCGTCGTTGCTAAATCGCAATTGCAATTTCGTAATACTGGGTGACGAACACACTGGGCGACCGCGAGCTATATCCCCTAGTAGCGAACATGAATATGAGCTCCGAGTCTTGATATGGAAGAAGGTCCGCAGCAAGTGATTGTGTAGTGAAAATGTCGACACTGGTGAGGTAAAGAGAGAGAGAGATGTCCTGTGAAAAGAGCGACACTCTGTAGTTACATCAGTGAGTGACAAGTTAAACCCGCCATGGAACAGATCGGCGTTCTGTTGATTTCACCGCCAACGGCGCAGCACTTATAAATTTTCTGTCGATCATAATGATGTAGATCTGCGAGTCCCAGGAGTTCTACGGAGAGCCGGAAGACGTGTCAACGGTTGTCGCGTCCGGAGCCTGATACGGCCGGACTGTATCTATACAATTAAAGAACAAAACATACCCTGAGTTGTTTCCATGCAGCAACCAACTACTTCTAGTACGCGATGGAGTACTGGACTTGTTGAGGCTCTGACACGCGTAGCCGGAAATCTGGCACGCGTAGCCGGAGAGATGTGTGAGCTTTCTACCTCTCGGGTTGATCGTGCGATCTTTGATCGCGCTTCCAGCAGGAGTCGTGGACTGCGAGCACCTATCTTAAAAAAAAGAGGACTTGTTGAGGCGACAGATGGGCGGACCTAGAGACTTTTTGCTAAGTTTCTTATTCCTCGAGGACTTCATTATCATTTGCTTTTCTGGAGCTCTTTCGAGCCAGTCTCCAAATGGTAGACTAGACAGGGGAAGTGCAACGCACTGGATTCCTTTCGGGCGGCACTTCAACATACGGGAGCGGCGAGAGTCTGATATACCGCTGATTGACGAGCAGCGACACGGACGTACTTATACGTAGACGGGCAGTTCTAGTACAATCCACCATGCGATTATAATTTAATCGCTTCTACATCTACCACCTAAATTATGTAATGAAATGTCACTTCTCATACCGCGAAACAACTCATCTCATGCACCAACGCAACCCATCTTTATTCGCTGCCTGTTTCATGGATCTATCCTACGTACTCTATCGAGGTCATGTCCTGGAGCGCGCTAGCGTTTTCTGGAAGTGGAGCCATCTGCTTCGTCTGTCCCTGCGAACGACACTGCAATAAAGAAGACAAGAACTTCTGCCACCATTCGAAGACGCAAAATCCTAAACTGTGCCAAGCGAAAATGTCGCGCGCTGGCTTCCCGGGTGGACCTCCATGTTCGGGCACTACCGATTTCACGCTGAATTCTTGTACTGGTAGGTAAAGCTGAGCGAAGAGAGAGAGAGAGACCGTGCTGTCAGCTTGCGTTGGATCAAAGTGCGTTTCGTCCTCTTTTTCTCAAAAGCGCGGCGTTCTGAACCTGGTGTCCAATTGATTCGTGCGCGTTTCTGACTTCATCTCCTCCAGGCTGAGCATCTACGCTGTTCCGCCCTCCATACATTATTTCCCCCGTCTTCATCTCCAGCTGCATAATCGATCCATCGGAGACACGACCACTCTTCGTCGTAAGTCTAAAAGTATCGAAATCTTCGATAGAAGACTAGAAGCCCTCGCATCCAGCTTCGCAGTTTGTGTCCCGACATGTCGTCGTCCTTCAAGGTTGCTGCTGCCCTGCTCGTCGGGCATCTGACGGGCGCTGCCCGTGCGCAGGAGGCGAGCAAGGGGCCCGAGGGCGGGGAGGCTCTCCAGCAGATCAAGATTGAGGCTCCGCAGATCACCGAGGAGGACCAGCATGGGTACAACATGCCCGCCATGTACATGTGCAACTCGTGTAAGGCCGTGATGTTCCACACCAACGCCACCTTTTTCGCCAAGGTCCCCAAAAACGGGCGCAAGCTGAAGGAGTGGGAGCTGGAGGATGTGAAGGAGGCCGCGTGCAAGGCGGACACCTACGAGGGCTACGGCGTGAAGCTCCTGGGCGGCAAGAACGTGCTGTCGGGGGTCGCGCTGCAGCAGGAGGAGAAGGAGCTCGCGGGCGGGGAGGCCACGATCCAGATGGGCGGGGACAACTGGAAGCGCCGCCTGGGGGAGGTGTGCAAGAAGATCGTGCAGGACGAGCTGGAGGAGGAAGTGTACACTTAAGGGGGGGATCAACCTATTTTCCTGTTCCAGGACGGCAAGCTGTCCGCGGACCTGACAAAGCTGTGTTGTCTTGTAGTCGGTCTCGTATTTTGTCTTGTATTTGGTCTCGTATTTGGTCTCATTCAATAAAGTTCTCGGTACTGCTAGGGAGGG
>RXOD01004178.1:0-26791 GCA_005223375.1 Amoebophrya sp. AT5.2
CGCCACGGGCAAGGCAGCGGCAGCGGCAGCGGCAGCGGCTGCGGCGTCGTCATTAGAGGCGTTCGCATCATGCCGCTGCAGTGTCCGCCGCTTTGCCTTTGCCATCTCGTTTTCGTCCGCGTGCGCTAGCCGCCCTGCCGCGTGCCGCTGCTCACACTCACCGGCGACACTACAGCCGCTCGCGGACCGGTTCACCTCTGCCTGCAACTCCTCAAACACAGCTCTGGTGACGCGTATCCCATCTGCCCTCAAGCTGTCCATACCCCTTTCGTCTTCACGAACTGCAGCTTGCTTACGACTGAGGGTTTTGCCGGTTGTAATCACGACAGCGGGCGCCAGCGCCTGCTTGTCCTTTTTCTTTAGGTACTTGTTCTTTTTCGCCGAGCGCGAACGGTGGCGGTGCTGTCCTTCATCGTTGGCCGCCTCGGAGTCCGCCGCCGCAGCAAGACCTCCTACCTCGTCCGCCTTCTCCTCGCTTCTATTGTTCCAATCCACGTGTTGTATGATCGAGTCCAAGCCTTTCTTCAGATAGTACTCGGAGAACTTCGTCAAGAAGAACTCCTTGCTGGTGGCGGCGGAAAGAAGTCCTGAATTCGTCGCGGAACGCGATGCGTCGCCCGCCAGAACCAGCCGCTCTATTCCCCGGAACATCCGCTGCACGTTATCGTCGACGTGGCTTCTTGTTGTAACCGGCATCCGCAGCTTTTCCAGGTTCTCCGCGGTGAAGACCGGGTTTTCTTCCCGTCGTCGCGCACGGTCCGGATCGTTCTCCGCAAGTGCAGCGTTGTGCGCCTGCAGAGCGCAACAATCGGCGCCCAGTTTCTCCAGCTCCGGAACGTTGGTGTTGCGAATATCAAAGATGTTGTTCCGCTTGTACTGCCACTGTAGGGCCCCCAGCATTTTGCGGTCCGGGATTTGCTTCTCGGTAACACCCTCGAGAGGGTCCGAGTAGCCGCCGAATTCGACCAGCGCGTCGAGCCATTCGTCGACCGAAGCGTAGTTTTGCCCGCGGAGCCGACTTTTCCGTAGGTTGTGGTCGTTGCAGGTGAGAAAGGCGGTAGAAGGCGCGACCGAATGGTTGTCCGCGTAGCTGGAAGCGGCACCAACGCCACCTGCCGCAAGACCAGGCTGCGACTGCGCACCGGCCGCCGCTTGGCTGAAGGCACTCGTGACGTCGACTTGGCTGCCGGCGAGATCTCGATCACGGTTGCTGAGGACCGTTGCCTGGGCCTTCTTCACACTGCTCGCGGCACCGCAATTCTTGCGGACAATCAGCTCCAGTGCTGCGCCGTCTCTCTTGCTCACTTGCAACAAAACTCGCGTGCCGGGGGTGAATTCGTTCCGTTCGTGCCTGACCTTTGCGCCGTCGACTCTCACGATCTTACCTACCATGTCATCCCGGTATCCTGGCAACTCGGCAACGAGTGGTCCTTCGACCCGCAACTTGCACTGTATCTCGCTGTGCAACAGCAGGAGCTCCTGATAGTCCGCCATCGCCGAGGACGACTTGCCGGCGCCGATCCCGATCGCGGTTCGCGGGCAAACGCGCGCGGCGGCACTGAGGATGACGGCCAGAAACGAGCCACCGAGCCGGGTCCCGTCGGTACGGTGGGAGAGACCGTGGAAAGGGTTCTTCGTGTACACAAGCAGTTGGTTGATCGTCCCGTCCTGCTTCAGCCTCCACGTCTCCGACTTCGTAGTTAGCTGCTGGTCGAGCATTTGCTTGAACCGGCCGCGCTTCTCCTCGATCGGCGCGAGCGCCTGTTGAACTCTTTTCCGGTCGCCAAACGTGTACTTGCTCAGCTCCGGCATGGCAATGTACTTTCGGAGCCTCTCATCTTGTTTCACAGCTCCTCCTGCGCCGCCGTAGTTGTAGTTTACCAGAATCGCGGAGTCGTCCAGGGCATCGGCACTCTTGGATTCCTCGGTCCAAACCTTCCGGTGCTCGAGCCGGATGCTGTAGTGGTCAAATGCCATGGCGCGCACGGACTCCTCGCTGTTGTAGGCGTAGTGCTCCACCTCCTGGAAGAAGTTTTCATTGGCGTAGAAAGCGTGCGTGCCGCTTTTGTGAAAATCCGTGTCGTCCGCGGAGCTCGTGAAAGTTCGAATCGACTTGTGGTTCAAAAAGAGAAGGTCCCAGTAGCCGTAGCTGTCCTTGATCTTGCTCGCCAGCTTGCGGGCTACGTCCGCTTCGAAAATCACCACGATCTTGCGCGGGTGCGTGGCCCGAAACTCAAACTTGAACGCTTTCGACCGGTTTGGTACTAGGTGCTGATTCGCGGCCACTCCCGTGCCAGTCGCAGTCTTCGCCGACATTACTGTGTTCGCCGCTGAAATGCCGGACAAGTGTCGAGCCAGTGGTTGTGGCCGTTTTGATGTGCCCGCGGCGTTTTGCAGAACGCTGTTCGCCCGCACCGGAGCTCCGCGTCCTCCCGCTCGCCCGAGTGCGCCTCCTCCGCCTTTTTCTTTTGTTCCGGGACCTCCAGCAGCACCACCGCCTGCATTCTGCTCGACGATTCGGACCGCTTTTTCTACCGAGCCCCTGTCCTCCACCAGTATGAGTCGAAACCCGAGCTCAAGCTCCGGACACTTTTCGTCCTTCATCTCGACTTGCAGCACGCGGAGTCGCCATTTCCAGGGGTTTTCCTCTTCGTTTTTCGCCCGAACCCTCCATCTTTGTCGAAAGGTTGCCAGGTTCCGCTGCGAACCGCTGAGAACGTTCCAATTTCCGCAGCTTGCGTCGGTGAAAACTAGGGGTAGCATCTTCATTTCGCGCGGCGGGAAGCAGTAAAACGCGATCTGCTCCTTCGCGCGCGACGTCCCGCCGAAACAGGGCGCACCATCATGGTTCAGCAGCTCGTTGATCTCCGTCTGCAACGCTAGTCGGCGCATCAGATTTTCACTGCTTTTTACCTCATCCGAAAGGCTGTTTCTCTCCGCATAGAGCTCCGCAAGCCGGCCGCTGATCTTCACGTACTTTCGCGCGACATCCTTACCGCCGACTCTTTGCGTGGTGTACTCGAGCTTGTGGTAGTGCTTCACAAGGTCCTCCAGCATATGCGCCAGCTGTTGTTCATCAGATTCAAGGCGATGGCTCGTAGAAGGGACCACAGGCATCCGAGTCAGAGTGTAGCAAGACGAAAGACAAGTTCCGAGAAATTCTAATTTCCAATGTTGTTCAGCTCCAGGTAGCTAAGTGGGTTGCTACATAAGTACATCGCTTTCGCCTGGAAGCTCAATCTCGAGCTGATTCAGCGTGTACCCCTCGACGGGAAGCCGCTTCTTCATGTGGTCCAGCAGCCATGTGAGCTCCGCCTCCCTGTATTTCGGCCGCTCGAGGTCCTGGCCGATTGACTGTTGCGAAAGGCTTGGCAGCTCCGGAAGCGCCTTTGCCGCCGAAGATGAAGATGCGGCCACGTTGATGGCCGAGGACGCTCTGCAGCTTTTCGCCATCCCTCCTGCATGAAGTTCGTGATTTCTCGACTGCTTCGAAGCTGACACGTCGAGAAGCCCGTGGCGTGCGCCAACTTTTTTGCTGCTGGTAGTATTACGATGGGCTGCAGCGATCGGGATCGCTTCTTGCTCTCGCTGCTTCTGCAAGAGAAGGCGATCTTCTACCGCCTTGATATCACTTGTCAACTTGTCCTCCTTTTTCTGCAGAATCGCAGCCATCCGTGCGTCTGCTCGCTGCATGACCGCCGCGAACGCTCCTCGGACAGCTCTGTGCAATCTGTGGAACTTTTTTCGTACCTCCGTGCTTTTACAAGCCACGTACCGGCAGCAGTGCTTCTTCTCCTCGTCGCGCAGCGCCGCCGCAACAATTTCGTGGGGGTGTCTTTCCGCCAAAGTGATTGCGTACAGCACGAGAATTACGTCGCGGAACAATTTCGCTGCATCCTTACAACTGTGCTTGCAATCCAGCATTGTCTTGCTGTCGTACCCCCACCAGTAAGAAACTGTCGCGAGTACCACCAGGCCAAATCGCAGTAGCCGCACTTCATTCTCCCGACTGATGGCATCGGCGTCGCCCTCGGAGCGTTCTGCATGAACGTCTTCATCACTATGGGTCTCGATAGGAACGATCCCCTGTATGAGGTATATGATGTCGCTGCGCTGTAGCTTCCACACTTCTTTGCGTTTCCACTCCTCTTGTGGCCAGCCGTTTCGAATCCGCCCCGCATGCTCCCCGATAAGAAACGCCAGGGCGCACAGCTCGGCGAGGAACCCCCGACCATGCGCTTGCGCTGACCCTCCCATCGCAGCATCAGAGGTGGAGGTGGTCTGGGCGGTACTGGGCGGAATGCTTCGCTGGAGTCGAGCAAGCGCTTCGTCCCGTGTCTGCGGAATCACATTCGCGACAGGAGTCGCCGGGGGTGACGCAGTTCCTTTGGTACCATGCGCTTCGGCTTCCACTTGCACTTGCAGCATGCTGATAAAGGCGTCGAGGTCGAGTCGTGCTGGTTCCTGCTGTGGAAGGAATATCCTGCGAAAGACCGTCTCGCCGTACAGCAGCGGCCAGACGCTCCCGATGAAAATGTGATCCAGACGGACCCAGGGCGCATACATCATGGCGGCGACACTGGCGCAGTCGAAGCCCCAAAACTCGAGAAAGTGCGCCACCGCGCTGCACGCAATCTGGCCGTCGCACGCGGACAAAACCGTTTGTCTCCATCTGGAAAAGTCCACGTCTCCGCTTTCCTCGGCGCCTGCGGCTTGTCGTGGTGTTGGGAAATGCAGCTGGATTGACGCTGGCGCCTTAGCCAGTGCGACCTGTTTCTCCGCGTCCGACCGGCCGACGTCGTTTTTGACGTCGGCGACACGTGCATTTAATTTCCCGGCGAGCGAGAGTGCGGTGAGAATCCAGGCCAGTGGTGCGTGGATCAGATCGGACCTGATCATGTTAGTCGCCTGCTGGCGCCCAAGCGCGTCGGAGACCGAAGCCGAACCACTGCCGCGCAAAAGTTGCTGACGCCTTCGTCGCTCCATGCAGGCTAAAACGCTCTGCTGATGTATTTCCAACAAGAACGGATCGTTGGTCGCCTCGCTTTCATCGTACACCGAAGGTGTCACCAGTCCGGAGCGCACTCGCCCCATGTTCGTGGTGTCCAGCAACAACATTCCACGATAATTCCAATCGGCCGTCTTCGGCGGGGTGCGGTCCTTTTCCTCGATGCCCGCCAGTGTGGTGTTGAAAAACACGCTCTGCTGATACAAATAGTCGTTGGCGAACAGCCTCGCGATTTGATGACCGCACGACGGCACCTGTTGCTGATTATGAGAGGCCGAAACTGCTGCCGAAGTTGTGGCGACAGGAGCCGCCAGCAAATTGAAGATGCTGCCGGAGTTTTTGAGGCAGAGCTCCGCCAACCGGTCCGGACTGTTGCGATTCCTCATGCACTCCCGCAAAGCCCAGCCGTCCCCGTAGAAGGCCGTCGAACCCATCCCAACATGCAGCGTTTCCGAACTGTAGCTGCTCCCACCATCGCGGCGAAAAAGACCAAAATCTGGCTCGACCGTTTGTACCACCCGCAGCACGGCGCGCAGCGCTGTCTCGGGCGTAGCTGCCTGCAGGAGCGGCGCGAACTTGGCGTCGATGGGAATCGCCGTTGTCAAAAACTCGTCCAGCGGGCGCGAAGGCTCCCTCTTCAGCTTCTGTTTGTTCTTCTGTCCGGCGGAGGGGTGCGCTTTTTTTTTGTTCGGAGTACAGCTCCAGCTACCCGCTCTACTTCTGCCCCCTGGCGTGCCACGCGACTGCAGCTGCCTCTTGCGTGTCTCCCCCGCCGACTTCGCGCTTTCGTTGCTCGCGAGCCGCTGTAGCCGCTTCGAACGGGAACCGGAGCGGCCGAGGTGGAACTGTGATTTACCATAGTCACTCTCGTTGCTGCGGTGTCGCTTCAAAAGCCGGCCTGAGCCGCGCCGCGACGGTGTGCCCCGACGACAGGACGACCCTGGTGGAGGAGCGGGTGCGGGGGCCGGACCAGCCAGTACTAGTATTTGGCACTGCTCGACTGCATCAACAGCATCGACACCAGCACCTGCCGCAGGGTAATTCGCAAAAGATGCAGTAGGTGGGTCACCTTGTGACTGCGACAGATGGAGCTGCTTCTTGACTCCATCGGCAGCAGCTGCTGTCTCTTCATCCCTGCGACGGCGCTTGAGGTCCGGCTCGTTGATATCTGCCGAAGGCGGGGGGCCCGCGCCGCGCCGCAGGCTGGAGCCAGGGTTCTCCCGATGACGCTGCGACGCCGCAGGGGGCAAGGGCGTGTCCTCCGGGAGCTGAATGACAGACCCGCTGTCGGCCGACGCCGGGGAGGCGAGCGCCATCTTTCTTTGGTCTTGTTCCTCTTGGATTTTTCTAAAGGCACGATGTTGTCATACGGGTGCATATCGCTTCGGTTCATCCGGTTGTCCCTAAAAAAATGTTCGATCACAGTGCAGTTCCGGTTGGAGAAGGTGTCGTGCTTCCTCGTCCGTCGAATCCGAAGTGACGCGGCTTAGGAAGTCCTTTACTCGACGTTTGTTGTGCCAACCTTCGTTCGTGTCCCTCCGACTGCACAACCCGGAGGAAGAAAAGAAGCCTCGCGCTGGCGAGCAGCTTTCGTGCTCCTGATAATTCTTTATGTCTGTGTAGCTCGAGGTGCTTCGCGTTTGCGGCTACGATAGCAGGTAGCGGCAGTACAACACCTCCACACCGCTAACGGCTCTTTCGAGGTTTCATCGACAAGGGTCCTCTTCTTGGGCTCCCTTGCGCCTCGAGCTCGAGTTGCTGGCGTGTTTTAGTTCCCTCAAATCAACACGGATTCGCCATTATCGAGCGACGAAGAAAGAAGACTCTGGTCTTTCCGTGGTCTCAACGAATGCGAACGTCGCTGATGGGGCTTGTTCTTACCGAAGCTGAACAATAAGAACGCACCATGCTTTTGCATGCGCCGAGCACTTGCTCCGAATCGCGGTATAATCGTGTTCGTAACCTACCAAAATAATATTTTCATTGCGATGAAGATTTTGTTTGTCAAATCCCGCACACGATCACGAGAACGAGAAGCTGTGTTTCATGAATGTAGACATGTTGACTACTTCACCGATCTGTACCCACCGAGAAGTGTAGGAGCAGATAATAGAAAAGTTGTTCTCGAACTAATAAACGGGCGCAGTTTGCGGAAGATCGCGTACGTGATTGATATAGGAAGCTCGAGTTGATGTTGAAAAACAAAAAGTATAACAAACATGTTCAAAATTCAAATTTCTTGTCTTTCGTCATGGTAGAGGTAGACGTACAAGAAGTCGGCAGGGAGGACGACGAGACGTTTACTGTTTTTTATTCCTTTCCAATTCCAAAACCTTAACCTTGTCTAAGTATAGTGTCTAAACATTCTGATTCAGGCTCAGCAACCGCTGCAGGGTCACGAGCAGCAAAAAAATCCTCCTCTGCTCGCGCGGTTTTCTGCGGTAAGAATGCTGGTCTCGTCCTCTAGAATGACCACACCCGACATCATGCTGGCGCCACCCGACGAAAACCTCTCCGCTCCGCTGCCGAGCTCCGCGGCACCCATCGCTGCCGATATCCTCATGTCGTTCACTGGCGGAATCATGCCTGTTGATGATTCAACATTGGGATCGATTGATTCGTTGCTCATCTTGTTCTAATTTTTTCGCGACACATTTTCGTACTCTGAGTGAAACAGAATGAATTATCGGAGTGAGTCTGAGATGCAGATGGCGCACTTGTATATCAGCATTTCAGCATTCTTCATTGATGAGGGAGCAGGAGCTAGCAATAAATACCTTCGTCTAAGTCTTCGTCTGAGTCGGTGTCTGGCTCGAGGTCGAGCGCATCAGCATCTACTGACGCGCTTTGTGATCCTCCATCCGGCGAATAGGCGTATGGTCGCGCCGCCTGCTCCCGGCGCCTCGACGAATTCATTGTTTTCAACTCTGTTGCATTGGTCTCCATGTCGATGTCCTGAAAAGGTTCGGTGCTTCTACTAGTTGCTCTAATCATGTCTGCGCCGGCGCCCCCGGAAGTATTATCATCCTCTACTTTCTCCGGCTCGCCGATGTCTATGTCCCTTGGGTCCAGCTGCTGCTGCTGAAGATCCGCGAACGTTACTGTCGCCGCGCCGGGCCCCCGCTTACTGGTGGCCAAATGCGAGTTGTTGTTCTTGTGGCGGATCATGTCGTTGTTGCTGTTCATGTCGGACCGAGACGATGAGGAGCTTCGTTCCTGCATCTCCAGTTCGATAAGCTGCTGCTGCTGCTGCGCTTCTCGTGCTGGGTCTGCGCCTTCGCTAAAAAATCCGCGGCTTATTCTGATACTCCACAGACGCTGCGTCGCCCGGCTTGCCTCCACGATCACAAGTTTTGCGAACGTGAGCACGGTCGCGAAAGCAAAGCCAACCGAAAGCAGCAGGAGCAGTCGACCGAGCGCGGCTCCGAGAACAGCGTCGAGCACGCGTGCAACCTCGTCTCGCACGTCACTGGAAAAGGCTATTACCGGCTCCACGACAAACTCCACCACGAACCGATTGGTCGGGCCTTCGAAGAGCCTCAGCATGGGGGATGATGTTCCTACACCCTCTCCTTTTGGATTTGGATGGGGCACTCTCCGCGCCTCCGCTTCCAGGTGCCTTACCTCCCTCTGATGCAGGAGACGATCGGCTTTTGCAGCTGAGTTGTAGAATTTCGCGTCAGTCTTCCGATCTACCTTTAAGTCTGACGCGGCTCCTTCATCTGACGGGTTGTGGTCTACTCGCGGAGACCGCATCATGGCTCCCCCCTCTGTATGAAGAACGTCCGCCGCTTGTAAGCCGCTCGGCGGCTTTGCGCGTAGGACGTCATCGGCAGAAAGTGTTCCTGAACCGAGGCTGGCATCGCGGACACCTTCCCCCAACAGAATCCTGCTGTTCTTCCGGTAGGCTTCGGGATCAGGCAAATCTACCGTAAATCTGCTGCTCGGATACGCATACGATGCTCGTGCTGCTGCCGCGCGCTCGGCGGTATCTTCTGCACTCGCGCTCGACGTCGCATCTGCTCCGCCTCGCCGTCCCCGCGAAAAGGAAAAAGCGCCGCGCACGTAGCCCCAGATGCCGTCTTCCCAAATGGCTTTCTGCGTTTGCTCGCCAAAATACGGTGCCGTCAAGGAAATCTTGGAAACGCTTTCCCCGACTGGCATGTAGTTCGAAGCCTCCGAGTCGAAGAGCCAATCGTTGAATCTTGTGGCACATCTCGCGGCACTGGAGGCTGTAGCGGTCGGCGCCGACGCAATGCGCGAAACGGTTCCGAAAAACATATCGGACAGGAATCCACCAACGTCGAAGGACGAGCCCTTGCTGTCAGCTGAGGCATCGTCACGTTGATGGGCGCGTCGTGGTTGCGCAGGTCGTGGCGGCGCACCAGAGCTTGCTCTATGGGCGTTTGCGATGTCGTCGTGCAACAGAAAGTCCTTGTCGAAGTGCGCCGGAACTTGCGTGGTTCCGGATCCCGGACGCTCGTCCTCGTGGAGAATCGGATCATCAGCTGCCGCACCCTTTCTGTTCTTTGCATGAACGTGGGAGCCCTCGTCCCCCGCCACTTCGAAGAACGCCCCTGCTCCAGAAACTCCCCCGCTACCTTCGTACCTCTCTTTGATCGTCTCAACACTCTCGAAAAAGTGGCTCCGCCCCGCGATTAACGACGACCCAGTGATCGCACGCGCTTCCGCTATCTTCGATTGCGCCCAGCTCACGATTGCTCCAGCTAGTGGCGAGGTCCAGGATGCAGCTGCACTCGCAGCTCCAGCTTCACTCTGGTGTTGCTGTTGCGTAGCAACTCTCCACTTTTTCATTCCCGCAGCGGCAGCCTCTTGCTGTGTGATTCCGAAGTGTCCCAAAACTTTGTTCACCTCGCTGTCGGTGTAGCGTCGCGGCCCCGTGCCGAGAAAGTCTGGGTAGCTGGAAACGAGGACCGTGACACACGCGCCGAGCGAGATGAGGTTCAGGAGCCGAGACAGGGTATTCTTAGAGCAAAGAGTTCCCAGGAGAAACCCCTCCGCGGACAGGGGGTTCATGTTGCGGCCAAACGCAGGGGCAAGCCCTGCATCGGGGTCCTCCAAGACGCCGGTGGATACGGGGCCCTCGTCCTCTGGTGCATTGCTCGCTGCAGCTCGCTCCTGCTCCGGGTCGTGCTGTTGCGAAGATGAAGCTCCTCCTGTGTCATGTTGTTCAACCCCTAGTCCTAGCGCTGGCGACTTTTCGTGTTGTAGCTCGGAGGTATGCTCGGCTTTGCCTTGCTCGTCTTTCGCCTCGGACCCGACATAGGCGAAGCACTCAGTGACCCGCTTGTCCGCGCGAAAAGCCTGGGACACTTTCGCGAAGTCTACCCCACTCGGACCACGCGTCATCCGCTCTCGCTCCCCCTGAATGTACTCATCCGCGAGTCGTTCCAGCTGGGAATCCAACTGGTCTCCCTGCGGCCGGTGCGAAGCCTCAAATTGCCGCCATAGTTCGTTCGTTTCGTACGTTCGCGTCGACATCGTGCGCTTTAACGGCCGTTGCTGCATCTTGTGGCGCTCGAATTCGTTACTTTCCTCGTCGGGTGAGAGAGCCGCGTAAAAATGCGTGAAGTCCCCCATGGCGTCGAGCACAGCGTCAACTGCGGCGGTGGAGGTGTTTTGTCGCGTGTGCGGCACAACTCCGGCAGCTTCCTCTGCTGTTGTTCCGCCCGCTTTTCTCGTCCCGTTTTTCTTTTTCGCAGCAGCTTTCTTGTTTTTCTTCGGTGTGTCCTCGCCGCTCAATGGCACTGGGCTCTTGTGCCCCGGCCTCGTGCTTCCCCTGGGGCTACCCGATTTCTTCGAGCCGCTTCGCTTTCGCTTCTCCTTTTTGTTTTTCCCGCCAGGGCTACTAGCGGCTGCCGCACCGAGAACGGCTTTCAGCATATTGTCGCGCTTCGATGCCTGCGATGATTGGCTGCCGATCCCCTTCGGCGAAGTACCAGAAGCGTCCTCGCCCGTTGTGCTGCTTTTCATCCGGGACACGACATTGGAGCCCCTTTTTGGCACATGGGGGGATCTTTTGGTCCCACGACGCGGCGGTGACACCAGGATTTGGTCGAAGCGCGCCGATTTTTTCACCCCCGGATTCTGCTTCGCGGTGGTCGCGGCGACGTTTTCCTCGACGTATTTCTGCTGCACTGTATTTCTGTCCCCGTCGTAGTCCGTCGCGGCCTCAGGCGCAGCGCTGTAACGTTCGTACCCAGCCTTCATCCGGCCGTCTCTCCCGCGCCGACGCACAACCGCACCTCCCGGCGGCTTGCGGCGTGCGCACTGCAGCGGAAGATAGTCCATCAGCGATGCCGTTCCTGTTGTTTCTCGGAGCCGCGCATCCACGTCGTAGTCGGCTTCGTCATCGGCGTCCTTCGGTTCGGAAATAACGGTCTGAAACCGAGGTGGGTCTTCGCCTCCGACAGCATCCAGCTCTTGATCTTGCACCGCCGTGAGGAACCGGGCGCCCTCTTCATCTCCTGCGTCGAAGCTGAGCCTCCTGCTCACGCCGGGTGCAGGCGAAGCGCCTTGTCGCCCCTTGTTGGCTCCAAGTTCCACTCCGGCCATGATTGTGTTACGATTGATGTCCACGATGTCGAAAGCAGCGCTGTTTGGGAAAGTTCTTCGTCCCATCGCGCTTGTCCTGTCCGCTTTCGTTCCCCCGGCGAAAAAATCTCCGAGGCCGAGCGCGTCCACGACGCTGTCGTGCATCGAGGGCCCTCCAGGACCTCCAGAAGTAGACTCGTAGTCATTCAACGAGTTCCTGAAATCGTCGTCAAAGCCAGCGGCAGTTCCCAACTGTCCTGCTGCTCTTTCTGCAGCGCTCATCGGGGCCGTGGTCGGAGGAAATAAGTGGAGAGGAGGCTCGTCGTCCTCCGTGGAGTCTCCGTTCCAACCAGCACCAACCACCATGTTGTCCGGCAGTCCCCACGAATCCATCTGCCTCATTGGCTGTTGTTGTAGCAATTCAGGTGGTGGCACAGCGGCGTCGAGACTCTGCAACACCCTAGCTGCGGACGACAGTGGCGGGGCACGCTGCTCGCTCTCGCTGGTGCCGGGTCCTGCCCCAGCTGGTGCGAGCGACGCCAGCCCTCGAGGGTTTCGCTCAGCCGTTTTGTGTGCGGAACGTGGCGTGTACAAAAACGAGACGTCTCCAAATTTTCCGCCACCTGCCGACATCGACGCTACCGAATCCTTGCTCCCTCCAGAACCGGGGCCGGCGATGTCTCTGTCGGAGGTCGTCTTCGCTCTAGCCATGCCCATGGCCGCGCTACCACGAGCGCTTTCTTGGTTGCGACGTTTTCGCGTACTGTCGTATTCGAACCGATAAAAGCGCGTGGGAGCCCGACCTGGGGCTCGGAAGTCTGGGGGCCCGTCGGATGACTCGCGCGCCGAGCCTTCTGCTCTTCCGCGGGCTCTCGACGCCAAATCAGTCGGCGTGGTGTAGTCACCTTCTTCGTCCGCCGACCACTCCGTGAGTACGTCGCCGGGGGAGCTGCTCGTCCGCTTTCGGCCTTCTTGTTCTTCGACCGGTTGTACTGAGGAGCCAGAGGCGCGGGAGCGTCGCCGGGTGTCGATCTTGCTGAGCGACTCCCGGCGCTCGCGCAACGCATTTGCGTAGTACTCTCGCTCCGTCTGGTGGAAGGATTTCTTCTTTGCCGGTTTGAAGTACCGCTTCTTCGTCTTCCCGCCCGTACTCACCGACGCCCGTGAAGAGCTCGATATTCGCTGCTGCGTGGGGGTGTATATGTATTCCTCCCCACCGGAGGACGTGGAAGTAGTACAGATCTCGTTCTTGGAGTTCCGCCTCTGGTTTGAGGAGGAGAGGCCAGTCATTCCCCCGCCGGCCGCCCGAGTACCGGCGGACGAAATGCGTCGCTTGGGGTGGGAAGCAACGATGTTGGTATCGCCCGGCAGGGGATAAAAATACCGGTCAAGGGGTCCGGCACCGCGCTCCACATGGCTGCCGAAAGCCATCCTGGGGCGAGCCGCAGCCATTGTGAACGAAGTTCACGAGGGTTAGGGTAACGGTACTAACGCTAAAGGGTTTCCCTATCCCTTCTAGCGGTAGCTCGTTGAAGTAAGCCTAAGTGCACGTGAACGTGCAGGTGAACTTGGTTGGAGGCTACTTTCCCAATGCGAATCCCGGTGGTGCGACACGAAACAGATGAATTAGTTTCGCTGTACTTACGTAGTGGAGGCTAGTGAAAGCGAAACTGTAACTGTTGCCTTGTTGGTGAAAAATCAAGAAATAGAAAACGTTGATTACATTTACAATGAATTCAAGATTGAAATAACTGGGAGGATAGAAATAAAATCGCTGGGTGCCGTTGAAGATATTGGATTTGGGTTCTTTCGGTTTGATTGTGTGTGTGATACTGAAACCGCCGGACGCAACTGAAACCGTCGGACGCGAACGAATCACGGAAAAGGAAACTTCGTTTTCGCGCCGATAGTACAAAAACAAACATGTTGGTACGGACACCATGAAAGAGCTTCGCGCTCACCTTGCACGGATCACAAGGAGCAAGTACGAGAGACGGAATTTAGAGCCTGGAGCCGAGGTCTCGACAGCGAAGACATGCAGGTTCCGCAGGCACATCGACGGAGAGAAGGGCGGAGAATTCGAGTACAAAAAGTGACAACAACGACGCTGCATGCACGGACATACACAGAGATCGACGAGCAGCAGCGCGGATGAATCGCTACCGGAGGGGTAGGCGAGAACGTAAAACAAAGTTGAAGATAAAGAAGTGAATACGAGGTAAGCACTTACATTGGAATCGAGGCGCTCCTTTTTGTCAGACAGGCACAGGTAGCTAGCGCCTCTAGCTGATAATTATGATTTCGCGTCATAGCTCGTCGAGCTGGTTCCTGATTTCATATCAAAAAAATTGCAAATTCGCGTTCGCTTTGAGCTGAACTCGTGTCCGGCAAACCTAAGGCCGTCACTTCGCTCTTTTCATCGAAAACTTGTATTGCACGATTTTGCCGTTCCTGTCCTTCACCGGAAGTTTTTTTCCTTTTGCTTGCGCGCTCTTGCGGTTCTCCATCGCTGAAAACACTGTCTGCAGCTTCCCTGCTCGGTTGGTGTAGTGCAACAATTCTCGGTACCCCTCGTGGCGCAAGCGTCCCAGCTCTCCCGCGTTCGACTTCGGAACTTTCGCCGTGCTGGTCGTGGCCTCTGTGGCGTTGTCGCCTGATGATGGCTTCTTCTCCACCTCGGCCGCGGCCTTCTTTGCCTTTATTGAAGCTGAAGTTTTCGCCAGCTTCTTCAGATCGACCGGTCGGTCTTCGTCATCCGAATCGTCGTCCGAATCGTTGAAAACAGCACCCTTCCGGTTCGGGACCTCCAACCCAATCAGATGCAAGTTCTCCGACCGCTTCTTGATTTGTTTTTTGTCAAGCTGCAGTCGTGTCGATACGTACTGCAAATCCGTTGACTCTGCCAACAACTTCTCCTCCTTCGACAGGTGGTCGAAGTGCAGAGATCGCACCTGTTCCTCTTTCGACAGCTTCTTCGCCGCCTTGCCTTTGTTTACCGTACTTTCGTGCACGAGAAACTTCTCGATATTTCGCCCGTTCCCCACCAGGGCAGCCTTCGACTTCAACTTGCGGAACTTGCCGTCCTCGCCCTGCTTAGACCGAAGCATCTTGTGGCTGAACTCGTCGGGATTCCGCGACCGCACCTTTTCCTGGAGGCTGGCGACATAGTCGCGCTTCTTGTGGTAGTCACGGGCGCGCTGCAGATAGTCCTTCTTTTTCTCAAGAAGCCCGAGACGCTTGCGTGCGGCCGGCTGGTGGCGCTCGAGATGCGTGCGCCGCTTCACGACATTGCGGAGATTCGACGACATTTTGCGTGGTAGTTGATGTGGATGTCTGTGCACCACCGGCGTAGTACTTATACAAATTCGAGTGCGAGGCGTAGTGCCTAGTTAGCTGTCAACACGGTTACTTTAGCCGAAGCCGCCTGTGTTGCTCACAAGATGAAAGGAGAGTAACGTCACAACAGATGGTGGGTTTCTTTACCGGATCTCGGTGTGCCTCTGGTAATTTCTTTTAATTGATTCTAATTACGAATTGCCGGTGGATCATTATCTTTTTTTACGCGTATCTTGGAACGAAGATCAGCCTTGATGTTTTCACGATTGGTTGACGGGCTCACGATTGGTTCTGATCATTCAGATTCATTCAGATTCAGACTTGTTTGATTTAGATCATCACGAGTCGCGGACATCGGGAGTAAACTTTTGGCTCTCGTTTTGGCTTGTCGTTGATGTCGCCCAGCCTGTTCTTGTCTTGCATTCACATTCAGCGCTCTTTTCATCCTGCTCAACATCATGAAAATTGCCGATGGTATGTGATGGTCTGACGTAATGAGTCTCTGTTGTATCGACATCGTTTATCGTTTATTGTGTTTTGCCACGTCGTGAAATTTTTTTTTTTCGGAGCCGACTGCGACTCTCCTCGAGTCACAGATTTATCATTTCTTGAAATTGATCGAGTAGCCGCCTCCATCCTGCTGCTGGACCTGGAAATTGTCCATGGACATACCGAATTTTCCAAGCACAGTGTTGCCGAGGTCCTTCAGTTTGCCCATCATCTCATCCTTTACTTTCTCGAACTGCGCCTCGCTCTTCGTCTTCAGGTACGCCTGCTTCTTGATCAGATTCGAGTACCTGAAATAACAAGTAGAGTAGACGACGTAAGTAGAGTGTTGTTGATACGCGCCGACTTTTTCGTCGTCGTCCTCAGAGGACGACGACGAAAAAAGAATGCGCCTTCTCCTGTACAAAACTTCGGCTGCACCTAGCTCCAGCCCCACGGACTGTAGTTGATACGAAAAACAATCACGGGCGCAGGCCGTACATGTAAACCGTTGCCGTTGGTATAAAAGTACTCCGCCGTCCTAGTCCGGCCGTCCACGCCCTTCTCTGGCGTGAGCTCGAGCAGCTTCTTGCAGTCCTCCAGCGCCTCACTGTACTTCCCCCTGCGCTCGCTCGCGGTGCACCTGCGCTGCCACGCGCGAGTGTACTCTGGGTCGTACTCAATGGCATCCGTGCAGTCGTGCACTGCCGGCTCAAGCTCATTCAAGCTCAAGTAGCACGCCGCCCGGTTCGCGTAGTAGATCGCGAGTTGCTTGCCATCGGCCGACCCCGGTTCGGCGGTCGGATCAGAGAAAGAAATCGCATCCGAGTAGCACTCCACTGCCAGCGCAAACTCGCCTTGCTTGAAGTGCACGTTGCCCTGCTCCTTGCATTCGGACGCCTTGCCAGCGTCATACATGTCGCAGTCGTTAGCGTCGTCGCCGTTTTTCGGGTTTCGTTTGTTTTCGAAGTCGCCGGTGGCCCCAGATTGCTTGTTTGTTGTGCTTGCTTTCGAGGAGGAACTCTTGGGAGGAGGATCCTCGTCGGTGTCGGTGTCGGAGCCGGCCTGTTGAGTGAGCGTGTATAGTTGTTCTGCTTCTCATGCCCCACCTGGGGGTCCGTATAGTAGATTGATACCATCCATACGGTTGGAATGCCTCGAATTCCAAGACCGGACGCGGACGCCTCCGGAATGATAAAATGCATTTCATCCAGTTTGTTTCACTATCTGTTCTATGTACTTACCTCTTCGTCGATCCCGCCTCCATCTATCGAGCCCACGTTTTCGCTTTTCTGGACGGTGAAATCGTCGCCGACAAAGTAGCCATCCTGTCCGTCGAGCGCGTCGGCAGAAACGAGGTCTTCCTTCGACAGCACCTCCATCGAGGACGCGGAGCCGGCGCTCAAACTTGACCCAGCAGAGAGACTCGTTGGCAGCTTCGCCTTCGGAGTTTCCTCCGGTTCGGATTCGCTGGGACGATGCAAGCCACCCTTGGCGCCCGCCCCGGCGAGCGATGTGCTCGACTTGCTGTCGTTACACTCCTTGTTTTTCTCCTCATCTGCCGCGCAGCACGATGCAGACGTTGAAGCCCCTGCGCTTCCTTCCTCTTTCGGATTTTTGCCTTCCCTCCTGGCGCTTGCGCTTGTTGCTCCCGCTACAGAAGAAGTGCAGCCGGCGCCACCGTGCAGTTTTGACGAGGACGACGCCGCTGCAACAGCCGCTTTCTTTCTTGCGGGAGCGTTGTAGCGCGGTGGCGGTTCGAAGCTCGTTTCATCCACATCAGTTTTTCGCATCATCACCTTCACCTTCGGTCGGTTCCGTCCGCAAGGGTCCGCTTCGTCCTCCAGGTAAGGATTTTCTTGCTCCGACGTTGGTGTGTGGGCCGCGACCAACTCAAAGGATTCCTCGGAATCTGAAGGCACGCGATCTACTTGCTCAAAAGGGAGCGGCTCGTTTTTGTTCTGACGAGGAAGAGGAACCTTCTCCCCATCAGAAGACATATCTGTGTCGGAATTTGCGCCGTCCTTGTTCAGGTGCTCATCATTATGGCGCTCTGGGAGCATGCCTTTTTCTGTAAGAACCGGGGGAGCGCGCCTTGCCGATCCCGATCCCGACGTAGATGAAGCGCAAGTACTACTCGAAGAGGAGCCCCAGGAGGCAACTGCGTCTTCTTGCACCTGCTCGTCTGTGGACGTCGAAATGAACGTGTTTTTCACTTCTTCGCCGCCCGAAATGACGTCTTCCTCTTCTTCGCCGCGGCCGTTGCTGCTTCTCTTGAGGCGTAAGCCTGGTTTCGATGAGGTCCTCTTTGTAGTGGCTGCAGAGGCAGAGGATGTTGTCTTCCCATCGTCCCTTCCCTGCCGGGAAGATGCTGAGAGCGATTGCCCAAAAGTCGTCAGCTCCTTAAGGAGTCCGACACTCCAAGCGACCGCTAAGGTGAGGAGAATCGGCAACAGATGGTCTACGCAGAGGAAGCGCGCGCCAAGAAACACTGCCAACGGCCACGCTAGCTTCTGCAAGGTTGAGAAGGCATCACGATCACCAGATGTAGGGGACGACATTTTCGTAGTCACTGGAGGACTAGCGGCGGCAGCCGACGTCGACGAGGACATGTTGCAGCAAAGACTGATAAGCAATGCCAATGGGGTGTACGTAGGAGCAGTAAACACATTCACGACACACGACTTACATTTTTAAGTAACAAGGCCTTATAACTTGTGGTTGTGTCTACTTATTCATCAACCATTAAGAATCATGTCAGAAGTCCGGACATGGTGGTCAGGGTCACGCTCACGCCTGTCTATGTATGAGATCCTCCACCTAGTCCGAGTCCGGCGTCCCTTGCCTTAGCCTGATCCTCAAGAACAATGTTGCTTGCACGACAGAAATAGTACTTTCCGTTCTTGAAACGAAATCGAGATCCGATCGAGAACGACAACGAGATCGATTTTGTGGAAGTTGTAACTGTAAGTTTTCCGCGGCGCTTTGGTAAATTCAATTTCAAATTCAATGCGGAGCTGAGCACCAGGATGAACTGACCTTCTTGACTGTGAGCTGTACCTTTGGCGATTCGCGTCGAAGAATCAGGAATCAGAATCAATGATCGAGGTCGGGGCATACACTCTGACAGCCGGAGCCGCCGGATCGATAGGGATAGGTGGAACGGGACTGCCCGGCCACCGGAAACACCAGACCTGATCTTCCTGATCAGATCCTGATGTGCTTCGCCCGATCGTCTTCCACAGCGGCGGTGTCCGAACTCAGAAGAAAAATCGACTCGCTATTGTACCTGTTGCTCTGCGGCTCGAAGATTCTCAACATGTTTGTAGTGGATTTTGAATTAGCATGTTAATTATGGTGCCGCGTGTGCGATCAGGTGTTAATAGCCCTCGCATGCGCATAGTGTACAGTTAGTTTGTATAGGGCGGTCAAGGTCATTCTCGATCTAGGATTTGCAGCGAGGATCAAGACGCTTCCATCCGCCACTTCATCCATGTTTGTACCGTTAGACCGCCCTGACGCAGGCATTTATTAGCACTCGGTCTGTAGCGAATTACGGGGTCCGACCTATCAATCTAAGTAAAAACTTCGAGCGTGTCCGAAGGCGAAGCATGTTGCGCATACTAGTAGTGTGATTAAGCTGTGACAAATACAACATAGTCTTTGCCGGGTTGTAAAGGGGTCGTGCTTTATACAACTACAACAGTAGAAGTTTAATTGAGAAAAGATCTTCATGATAGCTCCGTTGTTTGAGCGACAGGTCCGCCTGCTTGGAGAAGAGCGTCCTCCGCCTAAGCATCAATTCGTTTTTAAGTTTTCTCCTCATTGATTGTCATTATTTGGATGGGTTTGGCAATGCGCCTTGTTTCTTCGTGGGCACGAAAAAAATGCCAGGATCGACGAGCGCTTTGAGGACCCTCGCGACTTTGTTCTTTGGCCAGCGCCACAGTCCTGGTCAAGGCAGTCGGCTTTGGGCTCCTCTAGCTCCTCGTCCATGATTTTGGCCAACTCCGCTTCGAGGTCAAACTCTGACGTCGTGTCCTCGGTATGATCCGTATCTACCTCTTCTGGCGCTGGTACTCGAGTGGGGGGCGGGCCACGCGTATCTTGTTCACCTACGTCGACGAGATACTCCGCTCCGAGATTCGCTAGCTGCGGCGCGTTGGCATCTTGTCCGATCAGGATCAAAGTTCCATCCGTCATCCGCCGGACCCTACGGGTTTGCGCTGCATTCGCGCGCCTAAAGAGCTGGTCGAGTGGGAGATCGTCCTCCGAATCCACTGCAGCGGGCTGTTGTTCTGGTTCTGTCTGAGCTGCGGAAGGTTCCGCCAAAGAACCCACGGTGTTCGTTCCGCGAAAAACCGGACGAAAATCGTGGGCTCCCGCTCCCCCCAACGACGATGAGGCAGCACCAGAGGAAGACGCTGCTACGCCATCGCCCTCCACCTGCTCCAGCTCGTTTATATTTTGCTTACCTTTGCGTTTGCCTTTGGCTCTTCCGCCTCTCCCATTCGCCTTCGCTTTTGGCGCCGCATAAGGTTCGACATCGCTTTCGTCGTCGCTCGCCTCGTTCCTCTTGCGCCTGCGCGTGACTTTATTCTTTTTCTTCCCGGCGTCTGCGCCCTGATGTTCACCTTTCCCGACAGCTGCACTGCGGAACAGCATCGCGGTGCAAAAGGAGCCATCGGGCACATTTGCGGCCGCGATTGCGCCGATTACGAGATGCCGACGCAGGAATGCCAAATTGAAGGGTCGCATATTTAGGACTTAGTTGTCAAGAACTGTAGTACTACTCTACTCTTGTTGAAGTGCAGCAGAAGTAGAAGTTGCAGTTCCAGTTGCAGATGGAATATAGTAAGCAAATTGACTCTTTCACCAGGACCGACTATGATTTTTTATTTTTGGTGAACTAGTATAAATAATGGTGCACGTCGCAAGCTGATCCCCTCTCAGTGGTCCAACAGTAGAAGCTGCAATGATTGGGTTCAATGATAATGATCGTCAATTGTCCACGTCCATCACTGGTCGGCAGTGTTTCGGTCAACCGATGCCAGCAATTTGAGAGTCTTGTGGTGGTCCCGTGACCAGGAAGAGCGGACAATGAAATTTTGCACTCGATTTTCAGCAGATCGGCAGACGGAGCAAATTTTGTTTAGAAAGGACCGAGGTATGATCATGATTGGATGTTCGAAATGCTGCTTGCGGGTCGTTTGAATGTCTGCTTTCCACCCTCGCCTTGCCTCCATAGCCACGCACGGCGGTAACTTTCGATTCCGAAAATATCCCCCACGCCTTCAAATGGCATGATCAAGCAAGGACTTCATGAACATCAGTTTTCTGCGCCCTATGACGCTGTCCCTCAGTTTCATCCGTACATTAGTACCAGGAGCCCGGGGCTCGAGGAGAAAGAGGAAGAACAGACACAGAGGCATAGTATCATCGACTAGGATTTCGCTTTTTTTGATGATTGATGAAGAAAGACGAAGAGACCAGCTCAAAATCTATTTTCTTTGGGAGAAAAGGAAGTTCGCACATCGTCCTGTTGTGAATCAATATAGTCATCTGTAAATTTTGTCTGCAAACGCCACGGCCACTGGAACTGGATTAGGATTTGAATTCTTATTCTTCTATCTAGAAGTGAAGTTTAATTTAGTGGCTGTTCTGCACCTGCACGCGGTAGAGGCGGAAAAGACGGCGGATAGTTGGCGCGAGGAGCATCCTCCCCTTTACGGCGCGCTGGCTGATAAACAAAGGAAAGCAGTTCCTCGTGGCCCCAGATGCATTTATTCAGCTCGTCCTCGTGGTACTGGCAACAAGAACAAGAACATTTCGTCGAATAAAATTATACTACTTAAATCAATGGCGCAGCTCGTTGTTCTTCTTGTTCGTTCATTTTATTCCTGCATCTTCTTGTTCTTCTTCAACTTCTCTTTCATCTTACACTTAGGTATACTGTGTCTGTACGTCGCTGGAAAGAGTGTGCCTAGCTCTAGCGTGCAAAGAAAAGCTCGGATCCGCATCCGCATGTTGCGTGTGTCTCTCCTACTCCTGCGGCTGTATTTTAGTACGGTAATCTTTTTGATGTGAAACCCTGCACCAGATCAAAAAAAGTTCGTGGAAAAGTTGCTTTGTGCCTCCCGGCGTGGTTGCCGGCGTCCGTCATCGCGGGTCCACCCCCGAGAGTTGCAGGCTGTCGTGGGTCTGTGGTCGTAAATAAAACCAAAGTGTTGGAGTGAATGTTATCTTGAGGAATCAATGGAATCAATGCATTGTAAGACAGTACCTGACTGATGCTTTTGCACGCCCACGGAAAGAAGTTCGAGTCTTGCACGGACATGTTCGGCGTGACCGGAGAGCGTTTCGCGGTTGCCCCAACGGATCTGCTGCGACCAGGCCGCGAGGCCATCATCCGCGCGCGCTCGAGGAGCAGGCTGGTGGTGTAAGAATTCGCAGAATGAGCGATTCGCTTCATACGCAAGCACGTAGACTCACTTTCTCCTTTCACAAGCACAACCTCCTCAATGGCGGGAACAAGAGCGAGACAAACACGAAGACATTTTCATTCCCTAGCCCAGTAACAACGTTGACGTTCTTCACGTTCTCGTCACCTGTTACTTTACAGAGTACATGGATACCTGCGGTCCATTTCAATCACTTCCCGCTTCGTCTCTTGGTTAGCCACCCGGTTTCGGAGAAGGTTTTCTTGTGCGTTCTGGATATGTTCCCGCCGCTCCCGCGCCTGCTTCTGCTTCACTTCGCTCGCGGAAGGCTGTTTGGTTTCGGTTTGTGCCGCCGTTGCTTGGGCGAGATGAACGAGTAAAGATACATGCAGCGACCAGAACCACTTGGTGCTCCAATACAGAGCGATAAAACCGTTCCTAAGCCTGCTAACCTTCTTAATACTAAGAAAGTGCACAACGATAGCACTTCTCACTGTAGTTACCACTTCTCATCTATACACCAGTTCAAGTACAAGTACAAGTTAGTACTAGGATCATTGAGCAACCACGTCTACCTCCTCTACAACGTGCGTACCAGCTTCTCTTTGTTTCGATGTTTGCTCGCTCGAATCTCCGAAAGCGTCATGGCTCCGTGCCGTCGCTTCTGTGCCAGTTGCAGCACGTTGTTCTTCTGTGTGTACGGACTCGGCCGCGTAGACGAGACGGTCCCCGGGCTGGGCGCTCCTGTCTGATTTGGCGACACGGCCGCGGAATAATGCTGGATCACAGATACCTCCAGCGGCACTCCGGGAGAATTCCCCGCCGGCGCCTGCAGGTGAAGGCGGTGCATCGTTCTCGACGAATTTCCGGCTGCCCGGGGCGGGGGTTGAAAAGACCTTCGACTTCCACCCGGTCCTCCCGGCTCGGCGCCACCGTGCGCTGAGGTGGGCACCTCCCCGGCGATTGCGGACACGTTTAGGCTTCGCGAAGCCGTAGCGCCGCACGAATTCTGTCGCTGCGAAGGTCGTGCCGATCTTCTCCCGCCGGTTCCGCCTACCTGGAACGACGTGGACATCAGCATGCTGCTGCTGTTCTTCTGGTTCGCTTTTCGCGGGGAAACTTTGTACGGCGCGCCCCCGTTGCGGCGCCGCACTTCCACCTCAGTGACCCCACCGACGGAGGTCGCCGCCGCCGTCCGGGTCGCCGAGGACGACCGCATCCGCAGAGACGCGCTCGTGGTGTTCGGCGCGCCAAATGCGGTGGCGTGGTTCCCCCGCACCGAACTCCTCCCCGCCGCTCCGCTGGAATTCGCCCGCGCGGAAGACGACGAAACGGAGACGGGCGCCGCGGGGGCTCCACCAGACATTAAAGCCTGTTTCTCCGCATGTTCGATTGCCCGCTGCCGCTCGCGTTCGGCTGCTGCGGCGACCGCCGCCGCGCGATTCCTCAGCCGCTGCACCACTTGTTCCGGGATGGCGAGCTTCTTCGCCGCGGCGGCCCCCGCAGTTCCCCCCAACCCCGGCTGCTGCGTGATCGTGCTAGACTTGGATGTGTGGGCCGAAAACATGCTCTCAATCAACGCAGGCGTTACTATATTACCGTCCTGCAGCTCCTCGAAGGAGGAAGAGGACCCTTCCTGTTCGTCCATCGAGTAACCGCTTGCAGCTGCCAAAGCGGCGGCCTCGGCCGAATTTGACAGCACCGAGGGACCGACCACGCCGTCGGGAGCAACTTCACTGCCAGACAGGGGACCAAAGAGCTTGCTGTCGACGCTGGGAATGGGCTCGACGGGAGAGTGTTGTTCGTCTACGTGTGGCTGTGCGTCGTTTTGGTTCTCGTCCCCGTCCTGAGCGTCCTCGAACACGTTGACGTTTATTTGTTCCGCAACCGCCTGCACTTTTTTCTGCGGTACGATCGCGTCTACGACTACCGACGTCGACGCGCCTTCGTCAATCACAAGCGAGGGAGCGTTTGCTTCCTTGTAGAAAACGAAGCCTCCGCCATCCTCCTTGTCGTCCTCCGTGAATGTTGGACCGGGTTTCGAATCAGGCTGCCACGCTTGCTTCTTTTCCGGCGAAATAGAATTGTTTCCGACGTTCTTGTTCGTGTTGTACCCGACGACAGCACCGCCACCGCCGCTTCCCGACCCCGCTCGCTTCTTGTACGGCGAATCACCGTGAGTCACGACAACCTGGTCACCCTGCTGCGCCGCTGCACCCCTGTTCGCCGCCAGGGGCCGGAGGCGGAAGGGGGCCCACGCCTGCTTCAAAGCCAGCAAATCGGGATCGTTTGCGCGGATGCGGCCGCCGTACCGATTCCCCCGAGAAGAGACGGGAGCAACCGCAAAGGTTTGGTCAACAGCGTCAGGAGGGGCCTGGTGAGTGGAAGGGGGTAGTTGGATTTAATGAGATCTGACTCAGATCAATAGGATACGCAGCTCGATTCAAGTTCAAACAAAAGACCGCGAACGCGATTCAAGTTCAACATGAAAATTTATTAAGGAGGAATGTAGATGTTGATGTAGTAGTACGGTTGACGAGCTTTAAGAAATAAGTAACTACCTTCTCCTTCTTGCCCATGTCGACACCCGGCGACTTGTCTGAGGACTCCTTCTTGTTGCTGCTGCCGTTGCTCGACGCTCGTCGCCGTTGCACTCCTTCTTGCTGCGTCGCGCTCATGCTGCCAGGTGGAGACGAGCCAGCCGCAACCACGTTGCTCGTGTTTAGCTGGTCTATCAGCGTCATGTCGACTTCCATCATGCTCTCGTCTTCCCGCGTCCGCGGTATCGCGCTTTCGTTCAAGACGCTGTATTGCTGTGCTCGCAGGTTCTTGCTTGCTCGGGTTCTACTTCCACCTCTTGCAGAACTGACCCCCGCATTTAGCGACACGTTCCTTCCGCCCTTGTTCCTGGTTGGCGTCGTCGGGCTGGGCGTCTTCGCCCGGTGTTGTTCAGCGCGCTCGTCAATGCGGAGGGGACGCTTCTTGAACCGAGGAGAATTCTGAAAAGAAACGTTCCAGAGCGCTTTCAGCTCCAGCAAGTCGGGATCGTCCGGGGCGATTGCGTTGCCCATGCGCCGCGGGGAATAGGAGTCGTCTTCTTCGCGGCGGCTGACTGAAGGGGATCGGCTTTGCCGCTGGCTGCTGGGTCGTTTGTCGACATTAGTCGTCGTTGTCGTTCGCAGGCGATCTTCTTCATCATGCAAAGACAAGGATGACTTCTGGTTACGCGCGTCCTCTGTTTTTCTCGTCCTCGACGAGGATCTGTCACCAGATTTGTCTCGTCCGAGCAACTCTCCGCCCGCAAATTCCACAGAGCTTGCTGCTGTCACGTCCTGTGGCGAGAAGAAGGTATCCCCCGACCGCCGAGTTGCGCTTGCGGCAGCTGCGCCGCTGTTCTGTTCCTTTGCACCCCCCGCGAGAAGGACACTGGAGGTTTTCTTCCCGGCCTCTACAACTTCCCCAGCCGCCACGCCAATTCTGCTCCGCATCATGGGCGAGGTGCTCGGCGAAAGGCTTTGTGCCATCGCGTCTACGGAGTCGCGAATACTTCGGTCCAACTTGTCCCCGATGCTCTGAATGGCCTCAACAATTCGCATGTCAAAAGTCGCGGCCGCTGCCCCTCCGCCGCTGCTAACGATGCCGGTTTCGGTTTCACCCTCGCCGCGCAGCCGAGTCGGTGGGGGCGTCGCCATGCTCATCGCAACACGCGCCAGCCCCCCGGCAGTCGGGCTCGGCTGTGCGTCCGGGGGAGTTCGCGGAGTCCGCAGGACCCCCGGGGGGGTACGTGGTGGCGTCCGCAGCAGCCGCTGACCCATGCCGAAGTCGCTGTCGTTACCTTGCATCGTTGCCACCGGCGCGCGTGACGTCGGCGACGCCGGGGGCACGATTCCACCACCTCCGCCAGGTAGCGTAACGATCCGACTTTTGGCAGCTGATGCGTCGTGGTCGGACGGTGCCGGTTCTTTAACCAGCAAGACGATCTCGTCACCGGACTGCGGCTCCGCGAAGCGGGTCTGCTTCGGGGAGCCCAAGGGTGACGGCGTGGACAAACCCGTCATCTTGCCTTTGTTTGGGCTCATAGTCCCGGACTGAGCAGTCTTCAAGCCCGCCTCTTGCTGGAACACTTCCGAGCTCTTCGAAATATTTTCGGAAATAAGCGTGCGCGGAGGACTGCTCGACGAGCTAAGCGACGCCGCGGATGAGGTTAACGCTGCAGCGCCTGCTCCAGAATCCACAGCCTGCGCAAGTAGAACGGCCTTTTCTCCAGCGGTCCGATTTGCCTCGCCTATCGCTCCGCGCAGCATGACGCGAGCACTGCTCTGTTCCTCGATTACATCCTGGAACTCGATGCTGTCTTTCATGCCGTCCTTACCCAACAAATCTCCCTCCTTGCTGGCCGCTTGGGATTGTCGGCGCGGACTGCTGTCGCGTACCGGATTGGCGAGCCATGCGGAGCTGCCAGCAGAAGTCGCGGCTTTCGCTTTGTCGATCTCGCCGGTGGCAAAAATGCTGTGCGTAAACTGAGAATCGATGTGAGCAGCGAGGTCTTCCAGACTCGGCGCTCGCTTTTCGACTGATGTCGGGGACAAAGGCAACGCAGTGGCGGCTTCAATCCTGGCGACCTCCTTGACCACGCTCACGCCGCGCTCTCCTTGTGGTTGTGGTGCGGGCGACGGAAACTTGGCGGCAGCACTTGCTGGTGGCGTCGCGGGTGTTGCGGCTTTGCGTACAACGATGGGCTCCCCCTCCGACTTTTTTCCATTCGAGTTCATGTTCACCTTCATCACAAGCGCTGTACTAGTGCCGTTCGTTTTTATCGGTGACGCACCAGACGATTGCCGCGATTGTTTCGGTGGGTTCGCAGAAGTAACCGGTGCGCCATTTACCTTCGGCATCGGTCTCTTCGTTGGAATCAACCCGCTCGTTGAATCCGCCCCACCGGCGGAGGCCGCCGCTGGTGACGCTA
>RXOD01004179.1:0-26789 GCA_005223375.1 Amoebophrya sp. AT5.2
GCCGCCGCTGGAGGAGCGGAGAAAAATCCGGGCGCTGGCGGAGAAAAACGTGAGCGCGGCAGCGGGCGCGGAAAAAGGCAAGTCGATGGCGAAAGACGGAGGCTGGAACTTCGACCTTCCAGACGACGAAGGCGCGGACGCTGGTGCGGGCGCCGCGCAGGGGAACAAGGTGGCGTTCGAAGGACTGCCGGACGTGGACGAATAGTGGAAGATGGCTTGTGCTCTACCGATTTATTTCGGAACTGCTCGATGATCGGCGGGTTCTTTGTTTTGTCGAAGTGCAATTTTTTAGTCAGGAGTTTTGTGCTTGTGGGAGCTGCGGCAGTGGCGGCGATAAAGTCAACGCGGACGCGACCTAGGTATGCAGACGAGAGCAGGTGGGACGAAGTGGAGACAAAGACGTGCCAGTGGCGGCGAACTACGCACAGTTGGCATCAATGGGACGGGGCCGGAGCAGTCGTCGCCCGCTATCTCCTTTACAGTGGTGAGGTTGCGACGTGGTGGCCTGGTGTCGCGACTGCACGCTGATTCAAGAAGATGGAGGGTGATAGACCGCCCGAGATGAAACTACAGAACAAGGGGTTTTCAATCCACGCGGAATTTGTTGTACAAGAACGCCCGTCCTGTTATGCGAGTATTGCGAGTTGCTGTTTTGTGTCCTACTCACACGCGTAGAAGCGGACCTCCTTCTACACGGATGCCGGAAAACGAGGCTCCATGAGAGCTCGTGTCCGAGCCCGCACTAGATGCCTTGGAAGATTTCGATTTGGATTGGATGATCACCGATGCTGCAGAGACTCGACTAAAAACGCGCAAAAGAAGATGAACAATTTTTGGCCCGCAAAACAAAAAATAACGCACATGATGGAGGTAGGTTGTACTTCAAGTACGCATGTCCGCTTCCGCATTCATGATCATGGACCATGATCAGTCCGGCTCCGGCTCGGGTGTGCTGACGTGATGTCTGTGAGGGGTTGATCGGGTGCCCATGAGGACTCTGCACAGTCGTGGTTCGTTTGCGCGCAGCCTTTCGAACGTGACTGAGTCGAAGTCGTGTGGCGCAACTACTACTACAATAAAGCGCGTTGTTTTCTATTTCTGCTGGTCGTGCCTCCACGTCGTTATGCTATCTGTCGGTAGGTATTCTGTTCTCGAATAAACGAAGCAAAAGTAGAGCTAGCAGTTTACAAACCACCGGTGTAGCTGGACCGAGTCAGTACGATTGGATTCTTCGACGAAGCACGTATAAGAAGGTAGACCTCGACCGTCCTTCGTGCTATTGCTATTTGGAGAAGATGAAAAACCTCAACATTATAGTGCTTATAAATGGTCCTCGCCGGCGTGCGAGCCGTAAGCAGCATTGAATTCAATCGAATTGTATGTCGATGTCCTTTTTGAATGCCACGATAGTCCTTTCCAATGTCCAGAAAGGTGCACGCCGTAGACAACTGGTAGGCCACGCAGTCGCTTTCATTCAGCATTAGTGACGGCTTCGCATATAGCCACATCGGTATTTTCCAGTCCGCGAACTACGCGTCAATCTCATCGAACACGAACTGCCCCTTTGCACCAGCATCGAGAAACCCCAAGCCAATCTAAAAATGACTAGCAAGTCAACGTTTCGTCTGCCTTCGCTTGTTCTTTTGCTTGCAGCGTCATTTCTGCAATCGCCGGTGCATAGCGCTGCCAGCAGCACTGACCCGGATCATGTGGCTACTGGGACGGGTGCCAGGGGCACGAGTGGGCGCTATCTCTTTCTGGACCATCTTCCGCCGTTTCTCGGGAACCAGATCGCGACGCTCGCGGAGTTCTTGTGGCTGGGCTACCAGACCGAGCGAACCGTCGTGCTCCCGCTACAGTGGAAGGCACTGTATGGCGAGACCGTGGGGCAGCTCCAGGCCTACGTTGGCAAGTGGACGCTCCACGATCTCGCCGTACAGCGCAGCGCTCACAACAAAGTTGCAGCGCCTCCCCACCCGCTGCGGGTAGAATGGGTCGAGAGGATGGACCTCTCGGACGAGCAGAAAAACGGTGACACGTCGAGTAAACCTAACACAATAGTACAACTACCTTTGCTGGACCTTACCGCTGGGCAGCTGCGCGACGGGCCGATGCGGTTTGCGGTGGGGGGCGACGCGAAGGCGCGAGGCATGTTCTCGAGCTTCTTCCGCGGCGACCCGGAGTTCTACCGGGGATCATGCGCGCCGGCGGAACCGAAAACAGAAGGCAAGGAGGGCCGCGCCGACGTTGAGTACGTGATCCCGGAGGCGAAAAATCCTGCGAAGGTTCAACCGGTGTACGGCCCTCGCGTTGAGATCACGACGATCACGGAGGACGACCTAGCGCTCGGAGATGGAGAAAATAAATCACGAGGTGGATCATATGATCATACAGGGTCTGCCCCCGCCACGCGCGAGCTGCTGCCGCACCAGTTTGCCGAGTACCCTTGCATCGCTCGCGACCTCTCGGAACACGGCAAGGGAGGGCGCGTGGCGCTGTCGATGCGGGCGCAGACAACGCACACGTACTACCAGTACAAGCGGGCCTGCTTTCTTGAACTCCTGAAGTTCCATCCCGCGGTTTCGCAGCAGAAGTTCCTGGTTTTGCGGCAGACGTGGCACGCGTTTTCCGGGTTGTGGGAGCCGGAAGACGTCGGGGGCGGGTCCGCCGGGGGTGAGAAGGAGCAGAGAAAGGCGCAAGAAGACAACGTGGACAAGCTGAATCTTCGGTCTGATCCCGAGCCTGTGGTGGGGCGGCAATTTCTCGCCGCCTTTTTCGCGTTCTTCTACCGAAACACGCTGGAGCGGATGTTCGTGCGGCCGTACGTGCTCGCGGCGCAGGCGCGGAAGCACCGCAAAGCAGAAATCCGAGCGCGACGAGCAGTGGCCAGAGCGAGTCGGGGCAAGGTGCCGGTGAAATGCGGGCTGGTGGTGAACGACGACGACACTACTCTCGGATGGCACAACTGCAAGCCACAGGTTGAAGATGTTGTAGTTGCCCAGAAAAAAGCTGCCAGTGTGCTGTCGGAGCCGGTTCCCGCAACACAACCCGAACCGCAGCGAACTGTTCTGGATTTCGTGATGGAGTTTTTTCTGACGCAGAAAGTGTTCGCGGTGCACCTGCGCTCAATGACGCGACTACTGCACCCGGACGAAATCCTCAGCGAGTACCAGAAATTCGCGACACTGCATCAAGTCCCGGCGCAAGAAGAGGAAGATGAAAAAGTAGGCGCTAAAGATGTAGAAGACGCAAGGACAAGGAGCGGGGGCTCGGGGAACAATTCTGCATCTGATATGCTGCACGTGGACGAGGCGTGCGAAGAGGAAAGTGGTGACGCAGTTCCTGCGGCGGACGGTGGCAGCCTCGGTGCTGATGCGGGTTCGGCAACGCCCATTTCGAGCCACGGTGACAGTGCAGAAAAAACAGTAGCAGCGGGAAGGACCTTTTCAGAGGAAGCAGGTAAATTGCCCGCAGCGTACAACTGGAATGTGCGGAAGCGGAGGAAGACGAAGAAAACAGCGGAAAAAAAAGTTCGATCTGCACAAATCGTTGCTTCGGCCGCGGTGCTAGACGAGCCTCCAAAAAAAAAACGCTGCCGAGGAGGAAACCGATCCGCTTCAGAAAACTCCGCACCTACCGCCTCCTCCGCGGGAAAAGCCAGCAAAACTACATCAGCAACATCTTCAAGTCGACGTGCCGAACTACGCAATCGTAATCGACCCGTTTCTCCCGAAGCCGTTCGGAAGCTGAAGCAGGAGTTCGTGCTGTACCTATGCACGGACAACGCCGATTCCGACGGTGTGGCGGCGCTGGCGGAGTTCTTGCGCACCAACTACAACTTCGAGGTGATCACGAGCGCGGACACACGAGATTGGGCGCGCGCCGTGCAGCTTGAAAGCGACGCAGCTCTGCTCGAAGCTACTTCAATATTAAGTAATACATCTCGCGACCGCTACGGCGCCGCCCCCGATTTCCATCTGTTCTTCGAGCTGTTCCTCGTGTCGATATCGCAGCTGCTGCTCGGCTCGCCATGGAGTAGTCTTTTTTGGCTGATGCGCCGCTTGCGCGATCACGTCGTGGCGAAGAAAATCCTCCTCCACCGCACGATTGACGAGGTGACGTGCGACGGTCGGCTGCGGTCCGGGGCCTTACGGAACGCGGACCCGTGGCTCGTGTTCTGCGGACGGGGCGGGAGTGACGAGGAGGACGGCGAGGTAGGAGAGCTAGCGGACCACGACACCCTCCACCACGTCGAGGACGCGGTGCGCCCATTCTACGAGCAACTGGGCTATCGCGTGAGCCCCAGCAGCTCTTCGTCGTCCGCCGGGAACGCGCAGCAGCAGGGGCATGTTGGACCGCTAGAAGATGAAAACGGAACGGAGATTCTCGTCGCCGTCGCGGAGCGGCAAAAACTATCGCACGTGCGCTGGGACGAGATATTGGACGAGGGTGGATCTTTGCAGCAGACGAGTGGATCATTCCGCACCTTAAACACCCTCGAGATGTTTGGCGACGTCGACGCAGGGAGCATCTTCCCGACGTCCTTCTACGTGTTCGATTTGTGGAGCTGGATGAGGAACTTGGCTGGATTGCTACGCTGGGCCCACGAAGCAGAAACCAACGATCTGGAGCGGGTATTTGGCGCCTCATCTGTGGCTGTCGGAGCCGGAGGCAAAGGCAGCAGCTCGTTCTCAACATCTACTTCTGCTCCTCCTTCCACATCCGCGCAACTGGTCTCGGGCTCCGATAGCGACGCGAAGAAAAAGTGGCCGGAATTCTTGCCGTTTCGCGGCTGGTCCGAGGATAGCCAGGAAAAATCCGTTGCAAACCACGTCAAGAAACCTTCGCCGCATTTCGACCGACGCGTGCGCGTCGTGTTGAAAATGCGTGAAGACTCAACAGCGGACGGAAAATTATTGACGCTGGAAAAAATGCGCGAAGTCGGACACAGAGTCCTGGGCAGCATCGCGAGGCAGCTCGGCGTCAATGTCGACAGCGAGGCCACCAACTACCGGGATCACTTGTTTGGCGTCGAAGGGAACAAGGCGGTCGATGACGTTAAGCCGGTGGAGAGCCCGGAGATCCTTGTCGACGAAGCTTTGCCGTCTCCAGAGACGTTGTTCGGAGTGGGAACGACCACTGCTGGGCGGAAGAACAAGCTCCAACTCGACTTCTCGCTCGGAGAACTTGTCGTGGCCCTCTGGAACCAAGAAAGCTTTGTGCGCACCGAAGGCGACGCGAGCTTTGCGTGGCTCCTGTACTTGAAGTACATCGCCTTGTTCGTGACAGAAGGCAACTACACGGAGAAGGAGTGTCGGCAGGAAGTGGGCACGTTTGCGCACGCCACGTGGCTCTTCTTCTGGGTGTACACAAGGGAACACGAAAAAGTTGCGGCCGCGGCGGACACAGCCAAATCTTCGTCTGCTTCCTCTGCATCTGCTGGTTCTGTGGAAATCCGCGGCACGTTATACCGACTCCTGCGCATCTGGCGAGAGCCGGCGACGCGGTACTTGGAGACGGTCTGGCGGTACTTAGCCGCCTTCCGGTGCCAGCCGCAATTCTTAGGGCCGACCGGGGAGTTCGTAGACGCGAGTCGTAATGTGAGAGGGGAAAAAGAATTTGCGGCCTTCGCGAACCGAGTAGCGGCGGAGTACAGCGAACAAACAAGTGAGGCCCGAAATGTGGCCGCCGTTTCCTCGGCTGACGATTACAAGCAGCAGTGCTCCTCTGCCCAGCGCAGAAAAAAGAAACGGTGGGCCGGTACGGAGACGGCAGACGACCACGTATCAGCAGCGCCACGTGACACTTACAGCACTTGGTCTCCACACAAACCACCAGTCTTTGAGCGCTACAACCCCCTCCATGAGGCATGCGGCCACAGCGGCCTCGTGAGGATACATCGGCGCAGGGACCCGTCGGTGGCACCTTCTTGGATCTCTGTTCCGGTAAACGTCGGGAACACTACTGGCCGCAGGAGTCGCTTGTTGGTGGGGGCAACACCGACGTCCGGCGTTGTCGATAGGAACTGGCTCTGGTGCGGTGCAGGAACCGGCGCAGGAGACGAGGACGGCGGTCGTGACGGCAACGAAGCGTGTGCAGATGCCTACAGGATCGAGGACGCGCGCTCAGAAGCTGTAGACTTCGCCTCGTTAGGGCTCGAATTTGACGCGGAAAGGCCTGCGAACTACCACAATTTTCTAAAGAAAGTGCAGCAGCTGGTCAGGTGGGACGGCTACGCGGCATGGTCATATGGGTGGAAGAATTGAGTCGGTCTACTTGTATTTTGAAAACAGGTATTTTCTTAGCAGACTGACGGTCATACTACGCGCACTCCTAGCAATTGGAAGAGGTAAGAGCTGCGAGACTCAGCCGCAGCCTATGCTGCTCGTTAGTACAACTCGGACCTGAACTTGAACACGAACACCACTTTTACGTGCTCGCACCAAATTGTGTGAATTTGTTCGGCAGTGGTTGTACAACATCTAACGAAGGGCGCTGCCTGTACTAACTTACTCTCCAGTCCAGGACGACCTGAAAGAATAAAAAAGAAACCCGATCGGCGAATCGCGCAGGCTCTTTGAGCTGGTCTTAGCGCTTGAGCTTGACACTTCGATCGATGTTCGGCGGACCACGATAGCTTCGCTGGGAAGTACAAGTAGACATAGAAAAATCCATCTGATTCGAGCTATCGCGACTCGGCAAGTGGTCGCCTCATGATTCTATTTTGGAGGTGCACGACGGCTAAAGGAGAGTAGCAGAAGTATCTATCATCTTCGCTTCACCGATGATGTTCTACGCCGCTTGCTTGTTCTCCTGCTTTCTCGGCGGAGAAGGGCGAGCAGCGGGCGTGGAGCCCGAAGGCTCTCCCCCAGGTCTCACCGAGGCCGCGTCCCTCTTGGACACAGAGATGCGACTTCTGGAGTCGCACCGGAGAAGCGTCCAGGCCAGACTGGAGGAGCATGCCTCGATGATAGACGCAGCTGTTGCACATGCACCAGATGCAAGCGCGGAGATTCGCGATGGGGGACAATTGAAAGGCGTTTTTTCCCCCGGTCCAGCGCAGCGTGTCGCGAGTCTGGCCCGGGACTGGCTTGTGGAGAAGCTTCGAGTTCCAAAAACCACGCCCGGGGACCGAGCTGGCCAACCCGGCGTGAAGAACGAGCTTGTAGCGGCACAATTTCTGCAGATTCGGCCCGGACGCAGTTCTGAGTACCGGCAAGCGCGTCTACCGACCCACGTCCTGGTTACTTTGGAGAGAGCCGGTGCCACTACTTCTGCGATCTCTTCCACTTCGTCAACATCTGCAGCGGTGGGCGCCGCGAAAACGAGTGTCGCGTTCTACGCCGCCGACTCCTTGATTCGCAGCCCCGCGCTGCTGCGGCTAGGCTTAAATGGACAAGTAGGACGAGCTTCATCTACCTCGGGCGATTATTCAGCACGTGCAGCAGATGGTGGAGCATCGTCCGGCTCTTCATGCACAGATATGACCACTTCGGACTCCGGCAGATTCGTGCTGCTGCATTGTGGCAGCAGTGTGCGGCAGCTGCGGGTGAGCTGTTCCTACGCGGGCGCGCGGAGCAAATGGGAGCGCAGGATCGGCGACGCAGAGAAGATGAGCGTTTTCCATCCGGTGACGGCGCACGTAAATCTCACCGCAACCTGGCTGGAGGATGTGGAAGTAGTTGAAGCGGCAGGGGATCAGGCTACGGCTTCGTCCTCGCCCGAAGATGTTATGCCTACAGAAGTGGTCTCCACAGCAATGCTGGCCATGGGCGGGCGCCGTCGCGTCGGCGCCTCAAACTACCTGGTTCACGCGCATGCCGACGGGTCTGTGATCGCGAGCGATGTACTCATGGCGGCGATTGGCAGCACGGGAGATACGGGCAAGAAGGGGAATGGCATCAGCGTCGCGGCAGAACTCACTGGACTTGCGGCAGCCTCTGTACCGCGCCGGATGGAGGTACTGCCGAAGCGACCGGATATTCTCGCCTGGCATTCCGCATCCGCCTGGGGCACGCTCGAACTGCTTTCTGCCGGAAAACAGGTCGCTTCTGCAGCAGGCGGTCCTGCTGTGAACAGTTCTGCGCCCACCTCCTCTGCGCGAGCTTCCTTCGGCCCTTTCCCGGCCGAGCTGGAGATGCGGCACTGCTTTTCCGAAGCGGGCTGGAGCCGGATATTCGACGTGAAATGGGACGGGTATCTGCTCTACCTCGCCGTTGAGTTCGAGAGCACGGATCTCGTTCTGCTCGAAACGACCCTGGACGCGCTGAAGGAGAGTGAGAGTGGGCAGAGCTTGTGTCGGGATGACAGTCTACAGCTGCGGAGAATTTGGAAGCTGCCTTCCGCGGTCGAATCCCTCGGAGTAGAAACGACCGGGGCTGGGGAAGACGTTGGAAAAGTAGTTTTTCAGCAATTCCATCTGGAGATCGCGCCGTTCGGGGAGCGCGAGCTAGTGCTCGTCACGTTCGCACGTGCTGGAAGCAATAGCGGAAGCGGATCTTCGGTTCTCGCGTTGCACCTGCCCAATGATCCCCGGAAGCTGGGGTGGCTCGCCGCAACGGCGGACAATCTCGCGACGGTTGTCGAGACCGCGCCGCAGCTAGGGGTCGTGTGGAAGTGGACGTCACCCCCGTCACTCGCACCATCGACAACGTCATCCACCCTCAGCACAACCCAGCAGAAGGTATCTTCTGAAGACCGCTTCCGCGCGCTCGTGGCGCCGCGCTGGTCGAGTGGGTATGCCAGCAGCCTTCTGTTCATTCAAAGCGACAAGTACACGGGAACGCTGTACGACCTTTTTTATCCTGATACGCGTTCAGGATGGCCGCGGCTCCCCTGGGGAATGTCCTACGACCTTGTTTCCTTGTCGCCGACGGCGTGGAAGTCCTCTGCGGACGCGGCGGTGGTGGAGAGGAAAAAAAAAGAGTGGTCAGAACAATCTTCGGAGAACAAGGCCGGGACGAATGATGGGCACTGGACGTCGTATTTGCAATATTCGAGGCTGCCGATCATGTTCGCTTGCTTCGGAATATTGTACGCGATCAAGGGCAAGGCTATGTTCTCGAAACTCCGACGCAATGGGAGCGGCGGTCGTGGGGGCGGCGGTGGTCTCGGAGCTCTTGGCGGCGCGGGAGGAGGTTTTGGAGGCAGATTCGGGCGGGGGGCGTTCGGTAGTGGGCACGGCGGGCGGGGCGGGGGTTTGGGCGGAGCGATGCCGGGGACGATGAGAGGACTGACGAGCGGTGGCTTTCGAGGAGCGGGAGGGAATCCGAACCTCCGTTTCGGGAGCGGAGCAGCATCACACGGTTTAGGTGGCGCGCGAAGCGGAAGAAGATTCGTGTCCTGATCTCAAGTGTGAAACCGAGGTTAAGGTGCGCTTTCCGAGCGACCGCCACACTGGTGAAAAGCGACACGACGCTGACGAGCATCGTTGGACCATTAGTCCCGTGCTTGTGACGGGATGCAGCTAGTACCGCGCTCTTGGTTGCATGTTTGACACACAGACAGGTATAACTTATGTTTGATTTTCGATCGAAAAAAATAACCGAAATTTCTCTCATTCCTGCGCATGAAAAAATCCCTTGCTGATGGTGCCGCTCGACTTACGGATGGCAAAGATGTTCTGGTGACATGTTATCGGAAAACAACCTTCCGGAATAGATGAAGGATGTTGATGCATCCTCATCCATCAGGTAACATCACGACAGCGTGAACATCTTCAACGGATTTCTCGTGAGAAACAGCGACTGCAAGTGCAACAGGTGGTAGGCAGAAGCACGACATTTACGCAGATTGATAAAAAAAAAGTGCATCTTCTCATTTTGATACTCATTTCACCCTGTTCGGGACCGACGTTGTGGCTGCTGCTCAGAGCAGGAACGCCAACGCATCACATTGGCCTCGTTCGCAGTAAGTGTATCGATATCATGCATAGCGTTAGCGGCATGGGCATGTCTGTGCACGTAGAAGTAGATAGATGGGCTTCTCTCTGATAACGTTATACGACATCAGCGATGAGATGACCGCTTTGGACGCTCATTTTCACGCGAGGAACTCTGCTGATTTCATTCGCATGCGACTACGACCGTGGACCATGCCATCTCGCGAAACGCCGGGCTGATCCTGAAAATTTATTTAATTCAGAGTTTCCTTTCTCTGGATATCGATTTCGTGCGGGGAGCCTTTCCACCGTCGACGATAAGGTCGCGAAGACAATTACACGCAATGCAGCAGCAGCGTGCGAGTTCTGTGCGCGCTCTGTGCAGCGTGCAGGTGACGAGCCTGCTTTCCACTTTGCGCGGGAACCGGAAGTTCCAGGATTCCCTCCTCCTTCCACCCTGGGAGGAGGCGGATGGCCTCACCAAGCTGCTGAATCACCTCCGGCACAAGCTGGCAACCGGTGACCACGTAACGGACTCCGAGCTGTTTTACCCCTTTTTACAGGTGGTCCGCGCGAAGGAGGTGTCGGGACTGGCCACGCACAAGGCGCTGGAGGGAATTTTGAACATGCTGCGGGCGCACACGTGGGACTGCTCGATACTGCGACAAGTAGCGGAGGCGGTGGAGCAGTGCAAATTCGAAGAGACGATGCGGGTAGTTTTTCTTTTTCGGTACCAGCAGGTCCGCGAGATCTTGGTTATTTTCTGAGTTTCCTCTCCGCTGCCTTTTTACGCAATTTCCTCGATAGTACTAACTTAGTTTCTGCATAGCCATAGGCATAAGTAGCATCAAAAATATCACCAACATCACCATCTTCCTGCTTTACATCCATCTCCAGGACTTCGACGAGACTGTGCTTGCGCTCACGGTCGAGGTTTTTCGTGTTTGCGTCTCCTCGAGTCGCCACCTTGAGCAGGTTTCGCGCACTGCCGTGTGCGAGTTGGTTTTCGATCATCTGCTTGCCCGCTTTCACGCAGTCGGCGACCCCGAGCAGCGCCCCCGGCAGTACGGTGCCGTGCTACGGCAAAGTAGCGGGCGCCTGCTTCTGGACATCGTGAACGATCCGAGCGAAGAATTCCTGCCCTTCCAGGTGCAGTGGGGATTGGGTGTTATCTGCGGGAAGGACGTCACCGACGAAACGAGACTGGCGGTAGCGGCAGCAGCCGTCCGCGCGGGAATCGAAGCATACTGGTGGGAGGCACAGGGAACAAGTGAGGGTATACTAGTACTTCTGGTTGTTCCGAGTTCCTCTTGTAGTCATCGTCTTGGTTTGCTTTTCTTTGCATCGGAGAGGGAGAGAGGCACACTTCACTTCCTCTTAGAAGTGCGACTGAAAAATATTTTTTCATCTCATGAACGCATCCACCATTCATTGATCGATTTGACAAGACCCCGCATTTCAATATCGCACTCTCGTCCACCAGCACCGGCTCGGGTTTCGCCCACTGCTTCCTTCATCCAGCAGATCCCATATGGCGTGCTCAACGCGCTCTCCAAGCACAACTCCGCGCACGTGCTTTGTACGTTACTTCCGTTAGCGAACCGCCTGCTCGCCATCGGGATGCAGCAGGGCAACGCTTTGTGGGTCGAGGCGATCGTGGTCGGTTGCTACTTGCGCATGCTGCAGGACCACGAGAAAGCCAAACAGGTCCTGGTTGCGCAGGCGGCGGCGGCGGCGGGGGCATCCGCTTCCAGCACGGGAGGCGCGCCCGGCTCGACCTCGGTAGGCACCATGTCGGCGCCCTTGACCGGCGATGCCCTAGTGGTGCTGTTGGAGCATCTGGAAGAAACCTTTTCTGCGAACAACAACCTGCCGGCCGTGCTGCACTCGATCTCGGATGCGTGCTACTACAAGCAGCAGAGCTGCCTGGAGCTGTGTCGGGCACTGGCGAGCCTGTGCAGCGGACTGGATACCGTGACCCTCAGCGGACAGAGGACACAGAGACTGTATTTCTTAAATGCGTATAAAAAATCGAATAGGTGGCCTAGTAGGAAGGCGGCGATTGTCGATGTTTTGTCGCTTCGTCCACCTGCTCGTCTTGGTGATTCAATGTGACTTCGAGTTGGTCTCTTTGATTTGTCGCATGGATGCGTACCGTTCGACGAGGACTACAAGGAAGTGGTTTTTTCGGGTATTTGTGTTTGAAAGCGCCGCAACTAAATGCAACCGAACGATACTTGTCTTCAGGTCCCGAACAGCCGGCTTCGCAGTAATGGGGTTGTACTACATCCTGAAATCGCAGGCCGAGCTCCCGAGCCAGCTCGAGGTCGATAAGAGGCGGGAGATTCTCGTTTCCTGCATCAAGAAATTTGAGGAGAAGCCAAAAAAAGCAAGAACCATCTTCGAGCCGGTGCTGGCGTTTCTCCCCGACGTTCCGCCCCCGCCGCACGCGAAGACGGAGGATCTGCCGGAGAAATATGAGGACTGGGCGGTACTAGTACAACTCAAACAAAACGTGGGGCTGATTGCTTGTTTTGTTGATTTTGTACTTGACGTCGACCTAGACCTCGATGCGCACGACAGGAACAACCATAGTCTGCGTTCCTAGAAGCAGCTGTAGCGTAAACCAATACCAAAGTAGTTAAAAATAAATGGTAGAAATAACAAAATCCCAGGTGAAGCTTGCGTGGCTTTTCAAGAACTCGCCTCTGATGCCGTTCGAGGCTCTGGGTGAGTTCTTTGGCGGGAATCACGAGGATTCAACCCACTGCTTCGCTGTCTTCTGTGCTCAGTTTGACATGGCCGACATGGGGCTCGACGTTGCCATGCGGATTTTGCTCCAGACGTTCCGCCTCCCGAAGGAGTCGCAGCAGATCGACCGTCTCATGAAAATCTTCTCCCACACTTTCTACGCGCGGAACCACAGCGAGGACAGTGGCGACGGGGAAGGTGGCGATACCACGACTGCGGCCACGGCCACGCCCGCGTCTTCGGACGGCGGGAGCACTCCTGCAAGTGAAGCGGACACAACGACTACCAAACCGAAGAAGAAGGGCTTCTACAACGCGGCCGACGCCTGCTTCACGCTGGCGTTTTCGGTGATTATGCTGAACGTGGATCAGTACAACCCGCAGGTGAAGAGGCGCATGGAAGAAAAGGACTTCATTCGCAACCTGCGGAAGTGCAACGAGAACGAAGACTTTGACGAGGAATTGCTCCGGGGAACGTTCATCCGCATCCGGGAGAGCGAGATCCGAACCCCGGAAACGGGCGGGTTCGACAGCGAGCTGATGGCGGGTCGTTGGAATCACATCTTCCTGAAGGATGGGCTCAACTACCCGCAGCGGATCGGCGGTGGCGGAGGGGGTGGGGAAGATGTAGCTCTTGCACCCGGAACAAGTACAAGTTTTACTGGAGGAGGTGCAGCCGTCGCACCCACTCCGAGCTCCTACCCCTACTTGGATTCCTACCCGGCGCACCACGACGCCGGGCACTTCACTTCCGTTTCTGCTGGAGGTGCTGCAAAGAACCCGCCAGCATCCGAGCAGACGACCTCCGCACCCAGCCGACCAGTTTCTGGCGAGCAGAACGCGGATCTCACCGACCCGAATTCGCCGTCCCTCCGGCACAAGACGGCTCTTCAGGCACAGTGGCCCAAAAAGCCTCTGTACCGCCTCGGTTTGCTGAACCACTCTGGGAAGGAAATTTTCGAGGCGCTCGTGCGTGTGCTGAATCTGGACCGATTCGCTGCGTCGCCGGCTTTCAGCTGCGTGGAATCGCTCTGGCGGTTGGAGGATTTGGACAACCAGTTCAACGACCACAGCAAGCCCTCCTCCTGCGTGCAGCTTCTGTTTTCCGAGGGCGTCCAGGTGTTCCGCAATTCCACCGACCTGATCAGCCACGCCGCGGGGTCGTCCGCATCCGCCGCTTCCGCCGCGGCGTCCGGGCTCAACAACAGCTCGCCGGAGCAGCTCCTCGCCATCAACCGCCGCCCGATAAAGTGTCTGCGCGTGCTGTTCAACTTCGTCGCACTGCACCCGAACCGGATGGTGCAGGACAGCTCGTTTGTGGTGGTCTGCATTCTCTTCGCGCTGTACAGCTGTTGGGAGGAGCCGCAGACGCCCCTGTACGACCCGATGCTGATTCCTGCGGGGAGTACGGCACGGCGGCGCGCGAGCATCGTCGGCGGTGGAGCAGCTCCTCCTGTGACCCCGGCGGCGGGCAGCAAAAACAATTTTAATGCCGGGAGCAAGGACTCGCAGCACGGTTCTTCTTCCGCGCGCGCGGTTCCGATCACGCCGCAGGGGAGTTCATCATCTGTTCCCGTCACGCCGGGGCTGGTGCCGCCGGAGGGTGAGAGCAGCTCGACCACGACGGGGCCTTCCCATTACATGCTACAGGAGGAGGATATCCGCGCCATCGCTGACTTGCCCGTGCACCACCAAGTGTGGGACAGCTTCTTCGGCGTCGGCAAGGCGCGGTTCCCCCTCGTGAGCGTCACCGAGCAGAAGACAGGCACCGGATGGATGTTCGAGAAGATGACGGCTTTTGTCATGGGCGACGACGGCGCCGGCAGCAGCGCGGACGCGGGGGACGATCTCTCGTGCGAGTCCGACGCGGACGTAGCGTTCCGCGCAACGCCCAAGATCGTCGACTCCAGCCCCGAAAGCGGACGGCCGCAGGGAGGTGCGCCTCCGGATGCTGGTCAGCCTATTTCGCTCAGCGGCACGCCGAAGGGCGCAGGCAGTCGCAAAGTACTGGGCTCGGAGCAGCAGGGTGGGGCGCTATCGTCCAGCGCCGGTGGCGCGAACCGAGGGAACGGAACTGATGAACCAGGCGCGCGGACACCCTCTTCCACCACGCTTCCGAAGACGCAGTCAGCGCCGCAAACTGCCGCATCAACAACTTCAACCGGCGGTGCCGCAACCCCCTCGACAGGACCACCCGGCCCGTCCACGCCGACCAGCAAGGTGGGCGGCGCGGCCGGCGTCGTGAGGGGGGACCGAGCCAGTACGCGGAGGTCCGTCGGCGCGAATGCGAAGCCACCAGATCCCCTGCGCCCGGTGGTGGAGCGTGCGTTCCACAAGTGCGACCCATTCAACGTGTTCGCAAAGCTGAACGCGCGACAGTTGAACCTGCTCTGCACCAGCATCTTTCTGGCCATGCTCCACACCTGGCGCGGCCAGGGGACGGGCACCGCAGCGGGAGATATCGATAGGGACGCGGCGGGTATAGCCTCTGGCGGCGGCGGAAGTGGATCACCAGGAGAAGTCACGGTGAAGCCATTCCAGCCGCCAGCCAGTTTGACGAACGTTGTCATCGGCGACGGCTTCGAGGTGTTGCGGTTCGCGCTGCGATTGTGCGCGAAAGTGGCGCACTGCCCGATTCCGCAATTGCGATCGGCGGGTAAAGCGGTGCTGGAGACCATCCTGTGTTCGGCGAGTAGCAGCTTCCAAGGGCCGAGCGCAGGGGCAGCAGCAGGTAGATGCCAGTGAGGAGGATCATGATCCTATGTATAGATAGAAGAGAGTAGATTGCTTTTCAATTGCAGGCGCAGGCTTAGGCTACGTCCACCTCGATATCGACAGGCTTGCTGTATGTGCGGTATTGTACAAACATAGTTTAATCTTCATTTGCCATGGTGCTGGCGCATCGGAAATGGGAACAACTACCACCAGGTGCTGGCTCCGTGATCGTGGCGAATAGTGATAAGATTTCGGTCCGGACTGCCGCGCTAGCGCTCGTTGCGGTGTTCCGATTCAAGGACCTGTGGGGCCGCAATTCCGTCGCCGAGATTCTCTCGCAGTTTCTCGAGCGCGTCGAGACCGAACGGAAACTTTTCGTGCAGCTGTCGATGGTCGCTTGCAACGCTGTCCACTGTTTTTTCAGTTCCGTGAAGCACGACGAGATCCAGACTCTGTTCCAGACCAGCGAGGAGATCCTGCTTGTGTTTCGGCTCCTGAGAGCCGGGTTTCCGCAGCGCAAGGTGGAGGGTGTGCAGTACCGGGGGTTGAAAACCGAGAAGATCATGGAGACCATGATGTTGCTGTTCCACCCCACGATCCTCCCGACGCTCGGGCAGGAGAGCTACATGCAGTGCCTGGGCGAGTTCCCGAGCGAGTCGCCCGAGCACATGTGCAAGCTCCTGCTCGCGCTGCTCCGCATGCTTTCCAATTCGCGGCTGATCTTCGACGCGAGTAGTATGAACCTCGAGTTCCTCGCCAGCATCTGGTGCCGCACGCTGATTGCCTTCCTCCAGAACCTCGGAGGGCTGTGGATCACGATGCGGTCCAACCCCCCCACGCAGCAGGTGTTTCAGAGCTTCTTCCAGATGCTGATCGAGCTCCAGGAGGTGGCGCTGTCGGAAACCGTGAGCCGTTACACGCCCTTTGCCGGTATCCCCGTGGTGGAGAAGCTCGTCGCGTTCTATGAGAGGACTATAGCGATGGTAAGTAGGGATAGGGAACTGGTAAGTACTTCGTGATCAAGGGACCCCACTCGGAAGGCGGATTGCCCTAGGTGGCGAGTGCGTCAAGGCGCTCTGAACCGCCCGGCGCGAGAGATGCCCCATGCTGGGGGGTACTGAGGGGGTGGCGTCCACGGGAGATCGATGATCAATTGCGTAAGGGGAAGGGCTAGGGCAAAGCCACTGACCACCTAGAACGGTGATAGAGTCTAAGAGCAGGGCAAAAGAGGGCACAGGACGAGTGCCAATCGTCTGCCGACCGCGGGAAACCGCCCGCGTTACTGCTGCAGAGGATGAGGACCTGGTCTTCTTGGGACCCCCAAAGGGGAACCTCGCGGACGCGGAGAGCTCCCCCAGAATTTCACCATACCACCTAGGTACTACTTACCATCGCTGGTCCCGCCATACGTTTTTGACTTCATGCGTGACCCAGGCCGCGCCGAAGAACCTGCTGACCCTCGCGCTGTCGATCGCGTCGAAGTTTTTCCTGGTGAACCTGAAGTCGCTGCAAAACCAGCCGCGGTTCGACCAGGCGTGGCTGATGGTGCTGCGCTTGATCCTCGTACTCCACAAGCAGGGGCGCGACGCGGGCGACGAGGTGTTGGCGGAACTGACGCTGGAGACCCTGAAGAACGTGATCCGGGTTCTGCTCGAAAGCGGTCTCTTGGGGTTCGTGGACGTGGAGAAAAGCGGTGGTGCTGGCGCAACCGGAAGAGAGGGACAAGTATGGTGGCGGGTGACATGGGAAAACATCGAGAACTTGTGCCCGGGCTTCAGGAACCAACTGGCGGAAGAGCAAAGGTCGTACGAAGAACACGTGTCGAAAAAGCGAGAAAGCAGCGCGGATGCAGCGAATCGGCAGAGACAGGAACAAGTGCAGACTCCGCAAGCTGCTCCTTCTGCCGCGTCAGACTCAGATCGACCGCAGCCGGACCACCAGGGTATTCCGCCAGCTGCGCCACCTTCCGTCCTTCACCAGCCGCAGCCACCGCCAGTGCCAGCTTCGATGCCAAGCACCGTAGCGTCGAGCAGTTCGACGGGCCCCGGTGGCGTACCTCCAGGGAGCGCGGCGTCTTTCGCGCCGGCCCCAAGACCAGTAGCTCCCCATCCCCCTCCATCAAGTGCCGACGATGCGATCGCGATGCTCACTCCAGCAGGAACCAATAATATCCAATCGGGCCCGGCGGCCACGGCCGCCCCACCCGGAGCGGGCCCAAATCCATTGGATGCAATAACAGCACCGATGCAGCAGCGACTCGCCTCGACGACCGGGAGCGCAGGATCTGGCCAGATGGCTGCCGCGGACAGCTTCGTGGTCGTGGTGCCGAGGGAGCTCGAAGTGCCGGTGGGAGGCCAAGTGCCGCCCGGTGCGCCAATGCCGCAACACGTGGCACAGCTGCAGCCGCACCCACCACAGCCACCGTCGCGGGAGGGAGCGCACTCAGATTCTGACCCAGGGTACTTCCGGGTGGAGACCACTTCCAACAACGCTTCGGAGGTCGAATTCGAAAAAGAGTACAACGTGGTCGGCGTCAACGAAAGAGGACCCGACCTCACTTAATGGCAATCGATGGAGTTGTGCACGAGCTATTTTTTTTCAGGTACTTGTTCTCATGATCATGCCTGCGCATGCCCATGCGCGTGCGGCTCGTCTTGCAGGTCCAGGCTGCTCTTTCGGCTGCTTCTAGTTGCTGCAACATACTTGTGGATATGGATCCACATCCATGTAGTATGGCAATGGGACGCGGTCTTTCTCGGTCGCGAAGATGGAGATGCCCCTCAAGCGACAAAGCTCATTCGGACGGCAACAAGTAGGAGTAAGCAGTGCGCCAAAGACCACGAAGACCTTCGCGACAGAAACTTCAAAGAAGCAGTACTCCTCGACTCATACCAACGAAAAAGAAAGACAAATACGAATCGAAGGCGACGACCTGGTCGGGAGTCCGCTTTAGTCGGGCAGCACTCAGCACTGCCCTGGACCACGACCATCATGTTCGCCGACCACGTATCGCATGACACCGATATAGGATTTCGACTTCGAGACCGAGAGAATAGATCGACTACAGCTCGTTGAGAGAGACGAGCAGATGAGAGAGAAAATGAGCTAGACAATCTTCCGTGTGTGACGGGGGTTTGAACAAGAACATAATTCGCAGCTCACCTAAAGCAATATTGTATGTCAAGCAATATAGTACTTCGTTGGTGCTTCAAAAATGATGAAAATCAGCTTGAAGCAGCGTGATGACCCAGTCAGTGTCAAACATTGCAAGGTACATCTGAATGGATCCACCTCTCACAATAACGCATGTGAAACAAAAAAGACTATACTCAAATTAAGTGTCGTGCCGTGTTAGACCCGTCGTAGGTCTAGGTCAGTAGTACTCCAGTGGTTCTCTTTGTAGCTGTGCCGGCCATGGTGCTGGGCATCTTAGTTTAAGGAGGTAAGTTTACTTTTGGAACGGAGCTGTATCTGTTCTTTGCTTAGATGACGAACACGAAGTGGTCGACCCATCGTGTATTAGTTGTCGCACATGCATTTTTATCTTCGGGGATCAGTTTTGTTGCGCGGTTCCCCTTCGCCTTCGCGACTGACAACTATTAAAAGAAATACGTCAACATTGCTTTACCGCAAGAAAAAGTTCAAGGAGCTTAGTTAGAAGACGCGGGCCCTATGGACGACGACTGGTTCTTGCTGAGATAAAAGAAGTTCGTTCTAGTTGTACGCGAGTGCCGTCACTCGCCCAGAATTTAACCGAAGAATGGCGTCCAGTTCAATCGCGAGGCAACTGCTGTCAAAGCAACTTGTCGAGCTGACGAAGGACGAGACTAATGGATTTTCCGTGGGCCTGGAGGACGATTCGGACCTGTTTAAGTGGCGCGTGTGCTTCGAAGGCCCACAGGACTCTGTTTACGAAGGCGGGCTATTCACAGGTACTTATAAACGAGTAATTTTTTAATTTTAGTTTATTTTGGTCGCTCGACATCATCTTTCGCTTGGGTGGTGAATCCGATTCTTACCTTCTGGTTCGAGGCACTTCACATTCGTTGCGCTCCACGTTTTTGTGTTCAACGAGCGAGATTCATCACTTCAACGTACTTCACAACAGCCGTGCTCAGTTTCCCCAGCGACTTCCCGAATTCCCCGCCGACCATGCAGTTTGAGACCGAGATGTTTCACCCGAACGTATACCCCGACGGGAAGGTGTGCATCTCCATCCTGCATCCGCCCGGCACGGACCAGTTCAACGAGCAGGAGACTGCCGACGAGCGGTGGCGGCCGATACTCGGGGTGGAGAGCATATTGATGTCGGTTATGGCGGGACCAGGTGGTAAGTGGACAAGTGGTAAAGTGTTTTTTTTGCTGGGGGGCTTTTTGGGTCCCCCTTTGACTTCGTTGTTCCTAAAAAGCGGGTGGCCTTACTAGGAGCAAGCGCGGCCTTCCACGCCGGACTGGCAACCTTGCACCACCACACAGCTATCTAAGGCTCCTGACAAGAAAGCTCCACTCTAGGTGCCCCCTTTTGCCCTGCCTTCATACTGATGTGCTCTAGCACTTTTGATTCTAGCTACTGGCTTTCCATGGCCTACTTCTTTTCCTCACCAATGGCTCACGACGGACCTGACGCCCCTCCTCCAAACAATTGGGCATCTCTGCAGCCGCCTTAACGTACTCGTCACCTAAGGCAATGAATTCGCCACTTAAAAACTGAAGACCCATTTCAAAATCAAAGTACTTACCAGTTCCCCACTTAGCTTACCGCCTGGTCTCTTCATATCGGTGTTGAACATGATGCTGGAACCCAATCCGAGCTCGCCTGCGAACATGGACGCAGCCGTGATGTACAGGGAACAAAATAAGGACTGGAAGAAAAAGGTGCGAGCGCTCGCGAGAAAAAGCATCGAGGGGTGAAGATGAAATCCAAATCTTCGAGGTCGAGGAAGCTAGAGCTGCTAGTACGCGGACTCGGGACCCCTGGCGGAGGACGAGCAGCAAACAACATCAGAGGACAAAGGGAAAAATAACAACACGATGTATAATTCCACTGCTTTGAATGATGTCATTCATTGTCATTGTCCGGTGCGCGACGAACATGGGACTTTGATGAGCTGGTGCAAGACGTGATTGCAATTTGCAAATGCAGTGGCGAATCAATGTCTGTGCAAGTAGAATCTTTATCTGAGCTGGTATCCGGTTTTACATAGACGTCACGATCGCGCGGAAATCGACGTCTGCTACAAGCAGTGGGAGGTTGCGCTTGCTCGTCGTCGTCTACTCTTCCGAAACGGTGGCAGGAAGGTCCCTGGTATACCGTGACTTGCTCCTCAGGCAAGTCTAGAAGTTTCCCACCTACAACTGAGGCTGACCTCCACGCAGATTAATTTTACGTTTATTTTCGTTTACTCCTTTTGAGAATACAGAAAAAATCAAAACGATGCAGGTGCACAGAATCATAATCAATCATCAACGAGCAGGGCGGAGGACACTTGCACCATGATGCTCGTCTACTATGCAGCCGACAGCGCTATTTTCTTTTATCTTTTAAGTTTGGGAGCAGATCGATGAGGAAGGCAAGACAGAGGGCCGGTACTGGTCGGTTGATGATCAATTGATTCGATTCTAGGTTTTCAACATTCCTCCAGTGGTTTTTGCTCTTCGTTCTGGGCCGAATGACTTCAGGTCAGGATGATCAATTTTTCGTCGATTATCGCGCAGAAAGAGGCTTTGTTGCAAGCAGGGCTCTGCCGACGAAAGCACAACAAAAATGAACTGTCTTTCAATGTTTGAAAAAAATGGAGAGGAGCACAACTCGCCCTCAAGAAAAAAATGCAAGCCATCAAGTTCAACCCGGCTTGGCTCAGGCCCCGTCCTCGACCTCGAAAGAAAAAAATTATACAGGAGATGAAGTCGTGGACGATATCTTATGTGAAATGAACTTCTATTCACGTCACCGTGGGGCCAAATTCCAAGCGTGGGTGCCGAGAGATGATGTTGACGTGGGTTGTACGACCATGAGGACACTCATTCTCATTCAGCGGAGCGCTACGTCGAGGCAGGGAGAAATGAATCGAAGATCACGTCACAACGTCGGTCAGATGAGTCGCTTTCGCTACCGACAACGGCACGGATTTGGAAAACCCCTCTTCTATCCACTCGAGAAATATTGAGAATTCTCCATTTCTTGCCATCGATTCGCTTCGTGATCTGCTTACCCGAGACCGAAACACCGTATGCGCTATGCACAAGTTGTACATCAGAGTATCTCATCCATACCACACAGACACAGGTTCGACATCTCCTTATTCATTGCCTAGCTGGTGCTGGAGGGCCCAGTGTGCGCACTACTTTTCCCTGTCCCTGATAGTGATACCCATTGGCAGAAGATGCAGATGCAACCATGTCACTCCCACCTCTTTAATCTCGTCGAACGCGATAAATGTGAAGCAACAGCTTTCCTATGAAAACATTCGACGCGCAGCCCGTATTCCGTTCTTGAAGAATCTGACTGAGAGGACATTCCAGTCGGACCACGAAAAAAATGGCGCGAACCAAGCAAGCCGCCAGAGCGGGCAAGAAGCAGCCTCCTATGGACGTACAATTTATTGCTCGACTTCGATCATGCTTTAATAATGGTCGTGGTCGTCGTCGTTCTAAATTTAGCATATTTCTTATGCACCAGTTTACTCGTTGCAATCTATCTTCATCAATTCATTGAATATATTCCAAAGTAGATACCTTTCATTCTCTTTCTCAGGGCGCAAAGGGATCAATGGATATGGGCATGCCAGTATACCAGCAGTATGGCGACGCCCTCTACATGCAGCCGGCAAACCCCTACGGCCAGCAAAACCAGGCGGCTTCCAGCTCTTCCTATGTACAGCAGGTGCCACGACGCGCACCAGTCGCGGTCAAGAAAACGCACAGAGCAAAGCCAGGTGCCGACATCTCCTACAGATGAAAGAACAACTTTACAATGACCTGTTTAGTTTTCTCCGCAACCAAGAAGTCATAGTCGACTTACCTACAAGCCCAGTAGAGTAGACAGCTTTTCTCTGGAAATAACAAAAAGAATTACGTGCGATACAGGTCAAAAAGCGCTGCAGGAGATCCGCAAACTGCAAGCCTCGACCGAGCTGCTCATCCGAAAAGCACCCTTCCAGCGCATTGTCAGGGTACAACTTGCAATGATCATAATTCTGACTACAGTGACTACTTGGCCGCGAGTGCTGAGTTTTGAATTTGAATTTCTAGTGAAGGTGGACACCTCACCTAAGGCTACTTAAATGTCCGTTATCTCGAGCAAAATCTTGAAATTCACGTACAACTACAGGAAATGGTTGCCGCTTTGAACGACAACACGGACCAGAAGATAAGGTTCCAGAGCCAAGCCCTGGTTGCGCTGCAGGAGGCCTGCGAGGCATACATGATCGGCCTTCTCGAGGATACCAAGTACAGCTTATTACTAAGTCGATTTATCAATTTCGTAGTTTTCCACTTTGACATGATAAATCGTATGAAAGAATCATGTGGATGTGGCGTCGTGTTTAGCCACGCATCTTCATAAGAAACAGAAAGTAATAAATTGATTCATGACCACCTACACCTAGACCTTCGACGTATCACTATCATACCTCTTTCAGCCTCTGCGCGCTGCACGCGAAGCGTGTGACGATCATGCCCAAGGACATGCAGCTCGCGAGACGACTCCGCGGGGAGGGTGGCAAGTAAGGAGGACAGGGCGGATGAAAAAACAAGAAAAAGTTCACGTAGATGCGACACCTTCGTGGTCGACACGAAGACGAAAACGTCGAGATTTCTTGATGAAGAACATGTGAATTGTGCGGAGTTGTCCTCGCACCACTTGCCCGCTGCTGCTAATTTCCGGCGATGGTCTCCGTCTCCTTGTTGTAGCCGCCGTCTCATCGCGACCACACCGACTGCGCGCAGCTGCAGCGACTACCACTACCCCCTGCTGTATTAAACTTACTGCAGAACGAGAACAGGAAAACGAAATACCACCGCGATCTCATTCTTGTGCCTCATTACGTATTCATTGCGTCTTTCTTCAACGACCACTTCACTAAAATCCACATCACCTCCTCCTCTGCGACAATATCCTGCGAATCTGGATCGTTGTGCTCGCCTGGTATATCCGCACCTCCGTTGCTGTCGTAAACCTTACTATTTGATAACATTGGTTTTGGTTCTGAAAGAATGATCCGATCGATGCTGTAGAACTGGGACTAAGTAATCTAACAGAAGAACCTAGCGGTAGCGTAGCAGAACGACACGCGGAAGCACGCCTGAGGCTTGGGCCCAAGGCACTCCTCAACCAAAAATCGATCCTTGAATTCTGAGCTTGACTTTTGATGAAGATATAGTCAAGGAACAAGCAGAAGCACCGCCCGGTCTCCATCTCGAAGCAGCGTCCGTCGAACCCCATCCATGTTGAAGATAAGGATCTCCGCCTCGTTATCATCGGTGCATGAAGATAAGGCTCTCCTTGTAACGGCGATCCCCACCTCCTCCATGTAGTTGTAAGCGGCTAGTACAGATTGACAGACACTACTAGTCTCTTCGAGCGTGAGAAGGTATCTACTTTGCTAGACTAGAACACTTTCCCAGCTGTAGCTTGACGTTGACGTGTACCTTTACTAGCCTTAAAGTACGACGAGAAGAGCGCCGCAGCCTGACTCTCGAGGAGCTGAGGCACGCTCAGTGCGGCTGGGAGTGGGAAAAACAACTTTTACGTTTTACGAGAGGACGCCGGGGAAACTATGAAGCAAGCGTAAAACTTATACAACGTAGTACTACGAGTACGACGTTCAATTGAATTGTGGGCGGACAGAATCAAAAGCTGGAGCGTCGAACCCACACTAGCTCCGAAGGTAGAGGCAGCGAGAGAAGGTGCAGGATTCTCCTTTTACAACACGATTTCGATTGAAATAAGAAAGTAGTTGGGGATGGGGGGGGGCTTCGACGCCGCGGCTTCGGTGGTGTGAGACTGGTTTGATACCTGCTTCTTCTAGAATACACAACGACAACATCAACTTCAACAACGACCGTGTATTTAAGCTTATTCATTGATTCAACACGCCGCGCAGGAGGTGCGGGCACGTAAAAATGAGACGAGAAAATGGTGACAAAAACGTACTCACCTGCGCAGTACGACGACCACGTAAGAAATTTACCGAAGCAGCAATGGCGTGACAAGCGAAACCTGATCGCCGAAAATGAGCAAGAACTACGTTGCAGAAAATTTCGTCTCGAACTTTCCGAGGGTTTTCATCTTGCTTGTGTTGGTCCTCAAAAATCCACGAGTTCTATGAATGGTGGAAATGCAGTGAAAGAGTGTCTCTTTCGGATCCCTGCAATGACATTAATTTACGTATCAATCAATGTTGTATTTACGGTCGCCGTGCCTCTTCGCCGTTCTATCCCGAGGATCAGTTTTGTTCGTCCAGATCAATCTACGAACGCGTAAAGCTAAACACCAGCCCATTCTTCTATCATGTACCAAGTTCCAATGCGAGAAGCGCGTAGCCTCCTCTCAAACTACTACATTTTATTGTCGTGAAGCATAAGCAACTATTCCATTGTTTTCGCTTCATCTTTAGTGTGGTCGAAGCAAGCAACTTTGTCAGCCAACACAATGGTGGTCTCCACGCAGCAGCAGCTGCCGACTTTTGTTGCCCAGCGCATTCCGGACTGGCATGTGGACTTCACGGAGGTTGACTCTTCTGTGAACCGCGCAAGCATCCGCAAATTTGCCACGGATTCCGACATCCGCAACCTGAAGATCCTGCCGACGCTACCCGAGAAACTGAAAGAATCCAAGGACAGCATTATCGAGGGCTTGCACTTTGTGCAGTTGCAGAAGTTGACGAACTTGGCGCACCCGCAGAAGCCGTGCGCGGGTAGTCGGGGCTACTTCAAGTCATACAGCTGCTGGTGCCTGCACATGGTGGACGCTCGGGGCCAAAACTTTGCCGGGTGCGAGTTCGAGTCGCTCAAAGGAGAAGGAATCACTTTTGAAAAAGCCATGCCAGGAACGAAACTGCTGCTGGGGCCGAAGGTACTTACAACGAAACCTTCGTCGTTCCATTGCCCTGATACAACTAATGCCACCTCGCACGGAGTTGTACAAAACAACTGCCTACTTCTACGAACTACAATTTTGAACAAACATTGAGATCATCTCGATCTACGTTGTTCTTCTGTCAGATTTTCGTAAAGAATGGACTTCTGTACCTGACGCCGAAGAATTGCAAATTTCTTGGCGGTGAAGTGGAACGCCTGGTTGAGCAGCACAACGCCTACCTCCGGCAGCCACCAAAAATTGTGTGGCTCAACACCATGGCGCAATCGAAGCGGAAACGTATTTCGAATTCGTATTTTTTTTCTATCCATTTTTGGAAAAGCAACTTCGTTCCCCTCGCCGCTTCTATCGTGTCAATGCCGTAGCTTAATGATGTACACCAACCGATGCAGGCGCGCCCCACAATTGCTTGTTGATTCTATTCATTTTATTATTTTCAAGTTCAACATTGTTTGTGTTTCTGTATCTTTTTTGCTGTCGAGTCGATCCCTTGCCCTTCCTCTGTCTACTGTCTTCCTGTTCCTTCAGCTTGAATGAAATGAATCTTCACGAACGCGAATCGTCAAAACCAAAACAAAAACAGAGCTGACGCGTCTTCCTGCGGACCAGAAGCCGCCGGATTTCGTCCCCTTTTCTGGCATTTCGACGACGCGGGTTATTATGGACGTCCCCGGGGATGAAGGCGAGGCGTCCGATGACGATTTCTGGGTCGATGAGAAGCAGGAGAACTACGAGCACTTCAACGGCAGTGCGGTGGTTTCCCACCGTCGCGACCACAATAACTCGAGCAACCACCTCCAGGAACAGCAGCAGCAGCACCAGCAGAAGGGGAATAGCAAAAAGGGACGAGGACGATACAATGACCAAAATAATGGCTATGAACAGCAGCAGTATGTCGACACCGGCTATGAAGACAACAATTACCAGTACGGCGGGTCGACGTCGAGATCGCATTTGCAGCAGCAGCACCCGGCACCAAAGGGGAAGATGAGTAAGAGCAACTACGGTGACCACCAGGAGCGACAGGACAACAAAGGGTACGGCGGCGGTGAGAATTATAACAGAGATGAGCACCAGAACCAGAAGGGTGGCTATTATCACGGGGGCAACAAGGACAACTACAGAAACAAGGAAAGCAACCAATATGGGGGCGGAAAGGGAAAGCCACAGGAACAGGGCAATGGCTTTGGGGTAGCTGCACCAGCTTACAACGAGCAGCAGCAGCAGTTGCAGTATGGCAGTGGTCCCCCGCCGCCGAGTGCCCAGTACGGCGCTCCCTCGTATCACGGAGGCGGAGCGCCACCTCCGCAGCATCTTCCACGCCAACATCATGGCGGGCAGCCGC
>RXOD01004180.1:0-26724 GCA_005223375.1 Amoebophrya sp. AT5.2
GAGGAAAGCGATAGCCAGAAGCCCCCTGGCGCCGACGTTGCGCTTGCGCACTTCCCTTCCTACCACAACCACGAGACCAACTCCTAGGTGCTGCTTCCTGAAAAAAATGGGTATAAGCTCAATCATATCCCTCTCGCCTCGCTTAACCCCGTGGTCCGGTTCCTTGCTGCATGCAGGTGGACTTTCGCGTCGTGTTCGCATCGCTCCATTAGTGCGCTGTCCCAGGGCAGCGTTGGTTTCGCGTTCGGCGGCACCCGGTGCCGCAAGCGCAGCGGCACCCGCTTCTTCATGGCCAGGCGTTTTTTCACCCAGCGGGCGTGGAGGTAGTCCAGCCGGGTGACGAACCGCTGCAAAAAACCCTTGTTCAATGACGCGCGTACGCACTTCTCGTACGCCCTCAAGTCGAACACGTACGACGCGCCGCCGAAAATCCCGTGGAAACTGCTGATGTAGGTGCTGAAAATGGTGCCGTTGTACGTACGCCGCGCCTCCGCCGCAGCCTCCTGGAGGACCTTGTCGGTGGCGGCAGACTGGTCGGCAGCGCTAGCGGGACTGTCGGGAGCGGGTGTTGTTGATGTTGTTGAAAGTGCGCTGGCATTGTCCGATGTGGCAGCTGTGGTTGGCGCTTGTACTCCGGTTGGGGATGGAGGAGTGGAAGACGCGGTCTCCGAAGTTTCACTTTGGGTCTGGGTTTCTCCTTTTTCTCCTCCACCAACATCGCCGGGATTTGATGTCTCTGGTGCACCAGGTGCTGCAGCCGACAACTTTCTGCGCTGCTTACCCCTCCCTGATGTGCTGCCTGGAGTTTTCACCGCCATGATCGTCGTGGCGCGGTTTGGCACGACCACGCCGCTCTTTCCGCCGTCCCCGCCCTTCCGCGCCCGCGCCAGTTGTTCCATGGCCTCGTTCCGCGCGTTCCGTATCCTGACAGCGTTCTCCACCACCTTCATTTCCTGTTCCTTCTCCACCTTTTTTTTCATCGCGATTTTGTCCTCCTCCAGCTTCTGCTTGATCGCCTCCTCGTGGTTGCGGCGCTCCTGCTTCTGCGCGCGCAGGTGTTCCAGCCCGAACACTTTCGGGAAGAGGTACTTCTGGCTGTAAAACTGCCGCTCTAGGTTCACGAAGTATTCCTTGTCCACCAGCAGGTCGGAGTCGAAATTCAGCACGAAGTCCAGATCGGTCTCGTCGCGGAAGTACACAGCGGATGACCTTTGACTTTGATCGTCCGCGTCCGGCGCCTTTGAAGATCCGATGCTGTTGGCCTGCGTGGCGTTACTTTGTTGAAGGTAGTTGTCTACAATGTTTGCGTTGGGCGGTCGCGGCGCGTCATCTGGTGGGGGGAATGGCGGGGCGGCGGGGGCCGCTGGCGTCATCTTCGAGGAGCTGCTTTGATGCGGCGGCTCTTGTGGTTTTACTTCTACAGCACCCGATTTTGATGGTTTTCGTTCGTTTTCATCACTGGTACCGCCGCCAGATCCGAACCAGCCCCCGAAGGGCCATCTTGCGCCGACGCGAAAAAGGCCCCCCATGCTTCCCGAGGACGAACTTCCTTCAGCGGCGGCGTTGGCAGCTGTGCTGTCCAGACCAGCTCCACTCGTACTCTGACTTTCCACGCCGTCGTGGTTCCCAGCACTACCTCCCACACCAGCAGCGGGGTCGTCATGATCCCCGTCATGATCGAACTCGTGGTGGTAGCTGTAGGCCAGTTTCAGACGGAAGTTTTCCTCCGTTTCGTCGTATTCCTTGTCCACCGCGTCCATCAGAGCCTGGCCCTCCGTGTCGACCGCCACCCTCCGCGTTTCAACATTTCTCCTGCCCAGCTTCTCTGAGCTTTGGAAGAGGAGCCGCTTGAAGCCGTTGCGCAGGTGGGCCGCGATACTGCCGGATTCCGAGCAGCCGTCGCGGGGCAAGCACACGTGCAGGCGGACCGACAAATCCACATCCGCGAACGCCTGTTCGTTGGCGAGGAAGTCTTGCGACGGCGAATCGGTATCTGCCAGCAGCCGCGCCGGAGGAGGCGGAGCCGTCGACGCGGTTGATGTCGAGGGGGATACCGATACGTCGATAGCAGCACGCGACTGTTGCGATCCAGCTTTACTACCTGCCGCGGCCCCTCCACGAGCGTCCCCACCTCCGCTTCCGACGATCCACACGCGGTCGCTGACGCTGTGCAGTCGCCGCGAGTCGACGCGCCGGCGCAGGAACTTCGCGAACTCCTCCCGCCGAGCCCGAGCTCCCCGGCGCCCCGCCGCCACTCCCTCTGCAACGGCAGTTGTTTCCCCCCGCCCGTACCGCAGAGACCTCGGCTGCCCCTTCGCCGGCAGCACTCGTCGCGAGTAGTGCCGCGTGCGGCCCGGCATTAGAGGTTGAAAAAACTCAGGTCGTGGCTCAGGTTTAGGTTTCGCCGTTATAATAGGAGATCCCGGCTGTCACCTTCTGCTTAGTGTTGGCAGCTTCCACCTATGTCTGCAATTTGCTGAGGTGAGGCCCAGCACGTCACAGGTGGAACGTCGCAGCCTTCTCGTGGGCCGTGGGGGCGTAGCAGTCGGATTCTAGTCCCCCTGCCGACCCTAGATCTTGTCCTTGAAGGGAGGGCGGGGAGCAGTCATCTCCTACGAGTATAATTCTTGTGGCCCAGCAGACACGGCAAGCCTAGACCTGGACCTAGACCTGATTTTTTTCAACCCTTAATTGCATGTAATGCCGTACCACTGGTCCCAGCAGGGGGAGTTTCCGGGATTCGTGTAGTAGATGTCCACACAGGTGTTGGTGAAGTCGCACTCCTCCTTGTACAACACGTTCCAGTTGGTCGCCTCGCGCCACTGAAACCCCTGCATCACGACGAAAAAGCGGATCAAAGCCTCCTTCTCCGTCTGAAACAGCTTCGAGCCCGCGGCAGCGCCCGTGCCCGAGGTGGACCCTACGGCCAACCCGACGTCGTCGCCGAGCTCGAAATCGAAGCGGTTCTCGCGGAGGCAGCCGTTTTTCAGGTTCGGGTTGAAGCTACAACTGGACTCGAAATCAATGTTTCCGAGCTGCGCCCGATGCCACGTCGCGTTCGACACCGTGAGGCCGTCGTCCTTCATAATGGGGTCCGCACCGAGAGTTGCGCTCAGGCTCAGGAACAGCATCCTCAAGAGAAGGAAGAGGGATATCTTCGGCAACGGCCGCGCAGCAGCTCGGGGGGAATCGGAACTCAATAGTTGTTGCGCTGATAACATAATTGGCGGTGTCCTCGTGTAGTTTTTGGGGACGAACATCGAAGTGTTGCTCGCTGCGTAGACAGGGAGACGCGCCGGAGGCCGCTTGAGAGTGAGACAACGACGCCCTCTGCATGCTCCCCACGCCGCGCAACCGTTCGGCGAAACGGCGTGCAAGGTTCGCGAGTCCGAGTGCGTTCCGGCACTACTTCTAGCAGTCATCGTTGATGCCATGGCGCGGTTTCTGATGTTGCTCGAATGAAACTACTTGTTCAACAGGCGTTGCTACAGGTATACCCGCGTTCTCCGAAGCTTTCCAGGTTGATGAACTCTACTTTCAAATTTTTGGACCGAGGGAGTGGCTCAAAAAAGACCTTCGTCGATTTCGTTTTCGCTCGGCTTCACTCCGCTTCTACTCCCGACGACATCCTCACCCGTGAGCAGTTCCTGACGCGAGAGTCCACAGAGGTATCCTTAAATCTCGATGAACGCATGTTCGACGTTTGCTTGCAGTCCTGAGAAGTTCGACCACTTTTACATGCTGGACCTGGTGTCCGTGGTGCCTTCCTGTCGCGGCAAGCTTTTTTCGGAGTAAACTTTTTTTGTTTTATTGATTGCGCGCGGCCGCTTCGGTTCGGCGGGTCGTATCGACCATCAAAAAACTCATCAGTAGTAAGTTGTTGCCGCGACCTGTAACCGTGGTATCAGAAGAGAAAGTATAATCAAGAAAGTTCAACGGCCCCGGATCCTGCATTGGGAGTCATCATCGAGGACATGACTGAGAGCAAGGTAGAGGAGAGGCTGCAGTCGCACCCCACGTGGGTTTTCGCACTGTGCATCGCTTTGCACTGGTCGACCCAAATGCCCCTCGAAGTCAACGCAGCGCCTGTGCCTGTTCAGTCAGACAAGGAAGCAAGTGTAAGTATATTGCGAACCTCTTGAAACAACTGTACTCGAATCCCGCCTTCTGATAGATTCTGTCTCTACTTTCTCCCTCACCTCGTCTTGCTACAGCGTTGGCCCTTGCACTTGTTCTTGCGCACACAGCAATATTAACAACGCTGATCACGACGGCAGCGGCACACTGGCTAGAGCTATAGAAATAGAGGTTTCCTCCACGAGGACGAGCAGGCACGGTCCATGACATACGACGAGCAGTTGCTCTATCCAGCCAAATCAATAAAGCACATTGAGAATGGATCTTTTTCGACGTAGCTTAATAGCCTTGGTTGCTGTCGGTGTGGATCGGGCCATAGATACTGTATTTAGTATACACAAAAATCATACCTTTTCACAATTACGTCAGTGGTCTTATCCCTGTTCATTTTCGTAGGTTTTAAATTTGAAGAGATTCCCGTACTGTTCTTTCACTACAATGATTTCACAAAGAAACGTCCAGATCCATCAGTATAGGCAAGGACTAGTATCGAGCAGCCCGACCACCACAGATGAAGCGGATCTGCCGTGGTGGAGAAACCGCGTATACAACTACAAGTACAACTCCCTCCCCTGACGACGTTCGAGTAGATGAATATCGCCTGTTGGTGCGTCGCGTGTTTGAGTTTGTGTACTAGTTCGACTAGGAGCTGCTGCGTTGCCGGTTTCTTGTCGATGTTGTAGTAGCTTTTTGCTCCTTCTACTGGTACTTCTACTACTTGTCCTTCGCCCTTCGTTCTAAGAGGCGGGCGTGCCGATACGTTGTTCATTCTTTCACTACGACCTTATCTCGGGCGAACAAGGTACTAGCCAGAGATAAAATCAGCGTTGCAAATCATCCCGTTGTACGATTGCTGCGTTCAAATTTGCTGGATTGATCAAGAATAACTGTCGCGGTGAGCGTCTGTCTGCATCAACTCTATCGTCAAAGTGCAATCAATCTGTATGAGCTAGTTGTAACTTTCCCGTAATAACCGATCGTTCATCATGCTTCAGGCGATCTGAAAAGTAATTGGACTAGAAGCAGGTGTCGGCGAAGCCGCAATGCCTGCAGTGCGCTGATGTCTCGTAACTGTTGTAACTTTAACGGTGCAAGAAGGAACTGTAACTGTAATCCGATTATAGCGATATCTGAGAATCAATATAGCACCCACGGCGCACCGAGCGGACCCTCGGCAGCTGGGCAGCTGCTGCGTAACCGTAAACGTAAGACAATGGGAAGCCCAGTGGACCTACATCGTTCGAACTCGAAGTAGACCTAGACCTGGACCTGGTAGAGCAAAGCCATAAGCCTTTCGTCTCGCCCCAGAAACGAGCGCGCACTTCGGAGGTTCGAATGAGAAGAAGCGAACTTTTATGCCGGGAGCGAAGCTGCGGACACGGCGCCTTGACCGCGCGACCGATCCTCCACTCACCAGCAACGTCTCACTATCGATGAGGCGAAGGACAAGAATGGGGCAGCAGCGGCCAAGCTCTCCTCGCGACTCTATCGTCCATAACGACAACGCAAACGCTACAACAAGAAGTCAATACTTACTTTCGGAGCAATCCGGAGTCTCGTTTCGGCATACGTGGTACTGATCAGGAAAGCAGATTGATAAAATTATTTTATCAATCTGCTTTCCGTAAATGATTTTTATATGGCAATTAAATTGGAGAAGTGCGACGTCTGCTTGCTCGCCTACCATCGCGGCGGTACATTACGACTGCGCTCTTTCTCGATTGGGTTGTTCTATGTGGTCGCTTTCAGTCGAAATTCTAGGTGTACAGGGCTTGAAACTCGGAGGTGCGGGATAGCACTCCAGAAGTACGAAATCATTCCTATCGCGCAACTACGCTCGTCATGTGAAAGTTGTAAAGTCAGCAGATGCCACCTATAATTTATTTACTCTACAGCCCGAGTTAATGAAATTCTGCGCCACATCCTAGCAGCCGCAGGAGAACGGGTGTAGGTGAGCCTCCTGAGAAACAACCACAACTATGTGCCTATCCCCCAGCAGCAGTTCCACCGTGTGCCCCAGAATCCCCGGAAGTATTCATACAGTGTTTGTTACATCGCGCTATGGTGGTACAGAAATGCGGCTTGTCGCAACATTCCCGGGTGAGAGATTCAAGTGGGCATTGGCATTGGTTTGAGAACTAGCACTGAGTTTTAGGAATACACAGCAGCGTCGTGGGAGGTACTTCTACAGGCCCGCCTCCCAGCCTTACGGTCTACTTCTCCACCATCCACCGCACCGACATGACCGGTGCAGCTACCCTCACGTCGACCAGACTGAGTCTACTACTGACTGGGGATCGTAGGTGCCACGTTCCGGTACTTGTCCATGCTGTACTTCTTGAACAAGGACTTGCCCCGGAACCCCGGAATCATCTCGAAGATATCCTTGGCCAGCGGCTTCACCGACTCCTGCTCGCCGTAACCCGTCCGCTTGATGCTGAAATGTATAAATGTAGTAATTCAAATTCAATGTGTCAATTCGTTGATTCGATCGTCAGGGTTGAAACAAATGGGACATGATGTTGGCGGCCAAAAACAAAGAGAACAATCAGAAGCAGAACTACAGTGCCGGGCTCCACGGGTTGGTCATTTTCCGGATGCGATTCGCGAGGTAAAGCGATGCTGCCGCCATCATCGACGGCTTGTGACTGAATCGAGAGGTGTCGATCGATGCGATGTCGGTGATCGATTCGTTATCGTTGATTGTCGTGGGTATCAAACCATGATTGCTCTAGCCAAAAAAATAACGAACAAGAAAAGAGCCTCTAAAATACTTACTTGAGGAACTTGACTTCCAGCAACGTCGCTTCCAGCAGGTACTGCGCGAGGAAGAAGTGGTCGGCGTCCCGTGAAATTCCCATGTCCTGGATGAAATACTCCAGAAACTGTAGCGCCGACGGCACCGTCACTTCGAATTTCTGGACCACGTTTTTTTTTATTCATCGTTTGCATCCATCGAGGAGTGCATTGCGTTCTAGGCAGAGGGCTAGAAGAGGATCAACGGCACCACTACAGCTACGAGCTACCTACGTACTAGCTCCTAGCACTCTTGCACTATAAGAAAGTATTAACGTGTACATGACAACGAACAATTACCAGTGTGTTGAGGACCGCGACCTCCATGTTGAGGATGTCTTCACGGGTGTAGGCGTTGTCCATGATGTAGCAGATATCTCCTACCTCCGGAGGTCGGAACTCCTCGTACTTGGCCGCGATCAGCATACACGTCCCCCCAACCAGTTGCAGCTTCTTCCTCGCGATGTCGCGCCGCTTGTCCAGAAAACGGTCGATCAGGTTGATGCAGAGGTACCTGGTGACCGATGAGTTATGATCGATGGATGATGAAGCTCGTTGAAGAACTACTTATGCGATAGGTCGCTCTCATGCTCGTGCACCTCATCTCGTCGCTGGCAGAAACAGAATATTTTTTTTTTATATCAGTCTCCAATCATCACATCAGAAATACAGGGTTTCTGGTTGGAGTTTGAACTTGTAGTGCACTTCGACCAACCAGTCCAGCAGTATGCCGCGCATCCTGCTACTTATCTCCATCTGCTTGTCGAGAAACTCGGGGTCACTCTGTGATGAATGTTGCAATGAATAGGTGCATCATGCTGCCAGGGCTGTAGTCCGAATTGAGTTAAACTCAGTTTACCTCTGTTCCACTTCGACAGAAGTACCATCCATGTATGTTGACCATGAGAGTATTATTTAAGAGGGTGACACGATTCACGACGGTCTCTATCGGATAAGATGCAGCCTTATACGTAAGAAATAAAACGAAGATGGAAAAATCGTATATCACGAACGAAGCAAAGACTAAGACAACTACATCACACGAAGAACAAGTAGTAGTCGTACCACTCGATGCGCTTTGTTGCATTCGGAGCGCCTGAGATAGTCGTAGATGTGCGCGCGATACTCGCGGGCCTCTTGCGGGTTCGTTATCGGCCCTTCCTCCGTGCCCTCGAAGTCCTCCACGCGCTCCACACTGTGCGCACGCGATGACGGCGCGGATGGCGCCTGTGTCGATTGTAAAAAAAGAGAAGTGATGAAGTCGTGTGACTGTAAGGAGCTTGAGCTTCATCCATGGGATCGATCGATGTGCTGCTAAGGGTCGCTTAGATCTTCTTCTATCAACGAACTATTCGTGGGCTGTTCTACAAGGAGCGGGTCTGGTTGTCCAAAGAATTACCTGCGGCTGTGCTGGCGGCGCGCGCCGTGTTGATGGACCGCGCTTCGGCTCGGTTTCCCGTTTTATCACTTTCCGGTCGACATTCTGCGCTCCATGCGCACCCGGGTGCTGCTGGATCTGAAGTGAGGGAGCAGGAAGATGGACATGAAGGTATTTATTTTTTACATTTACACAAGAAGCATGACGACTTTGAGTTTGACGCCGCCAATTCTCTTGCAAAAAAACAGGAGCTACATGTTGAGTGCTTACGGCGTTGGTGACGTCCCGTAGACCAACGCGCGTCATCTTGCTCGCTGTTGCTGACCTCTGCTGCTAGTCGCCACTGTGTTCTTTGCCTCCGATGTTCGGCGAAACCGAGGAAGAGGCCGTCTTCGCGTGGAAATGCAGCCAGACTACGGAGAAAGACAAAGACTGCGCCAGCTCGTTAACGTCTCCAGGAGTTCGCTTTTGCCCTCTTGTAGCAATTCTCGTCGTCGCGGCTTTTCCCGTAGTGGGCACAGGAACGACGGAGCCTTCTGCTGTAGGCACTCTCAGCGTGGTCCCGGCTGTGTTGATTCCCAATCGCAGCGGAGATGACTGATGAAAGAACGCTGTCACGTCGTTTCAGTCTTTAATGGGGGTTTTCTTTTGCGACGCGCGCGGCTCCACAGACATGAACTAGTTTAGGTTCTTGTAAATGCAACGACGTATTGGTAAATGAGAGAGTAAAAGGATGAAATCAAACAGCATAGCGACCTAACAAAGTTCTCGCGAAATAAACACCTTTCGATGGATATTCCGGAAGAGCCACGAGAAGTATGTACCAGGTCCTATGCAAAAAAACACGTATTTGCTTTTCATGGAAAACTCCTAAAGACTGTGGTGAGCATCGTCTCTCGTCCTTTAGCAGAAAGCGAGTGGCGAACTGCGTCGTACGAGAGGACAACAGATTTTGCTAGCCTCTTGTCCAGGCCATTTTTTTTTTTCGCTGCTGCAGGCTCTGACGTTGTTTCCACGCTTCGCTGGCTACGGTCTCGCCTCAAGTCGCGGAAGCGGATGCTAGTGCCACACTGCACGGTTGCTAGTTATTCACCACTTGTTCCTTTTGCCTTCTCGTCGCTTGTGACTTTACTTGTTCCGAACAACACGACGGACGAGGACAAGGCGAAAGCCCAGATTCTTATCTGAATTTGATGCGGAAATTCTACGTACTACTGTTTCAAACATAAAAATAAAATCTACGGGTGAATTAAAAAAGGAAGCCAAAACTCACACAGCCGCCGTTCGTGGTGGTAGTTCCTTGAAGAAACAAAAACGCTAGAAACTGAAGCCTCTTGGAGGCCGGCGTTTTTTTTTCTTGAGATTCACATTCACAGTGCTGGGTGGATCCCTTCATCTCGTCTTCTTTAGCTACGATTTTCTATCGCTCGGGCGCTTACTGCATCACGCAATTGTTTTTTAGTCTCGAGCGCCCTTCACTTTCGACCACTGACTCACGATCACGAGACGCACCTGGTGACACGAGGCATCAGGGGAACCAATGAGTGTATCTTCATCTACTATTACTCGACGATGATCACGAGTCCGTTGACAAGCATAGTATGCGACTTTGATTCTTTCTCTCGGTGCTCACAACATCCGGATGCTACTTCGAGTTCGATTTCGAGAGCAGCCCGTTCACGAAATATAAGCGAAAGATCTCCGTACTCAGTGACATGATCAAGAGCCACAAAATCAGAGGTGGAGCCACAGACACATTGTATCTCCTACACCACAGACGATAGATTGCGCTCCTTTTTTTCCACCAAACTGGACGAGGACGTCGGGCGACGAACCGTTTTAGCGCACCATCCCGAGAAACGATCAAACAAGGAAAGCAGGAAGAGGAACAACGACAGCGGACATACTAGCGGCATGCCTCGAGGAGCTTAAGATCATCTCTGCCACCATTGGTGCGCCCGCGACAGGACCTGTGTCATTTTGTGCGCTTCTTCTCGGCCGATTTGGGGTCTGGGCCACAGCAATACTTCAATATTACTGGAGCTGCGCAAAAAGAATGCCGCTTGTCCCAAGCCGTGCTGGCTACTCGACGTCGCTGCAGAATCTTTATCTTCATGTTCTGTACAAGTACGTGGGTCGCCGGTAGTAGCCGCATTGCACGTGTATGGTCTGCAACTACGGGTGCATTATCGTGGAGGAATCAAGCAAAGGAGTCAAACTCAAACAGTAGCCTTCCTCGCTTAGGAATCACATTTGCTGTCGTACCGTGGCTGTGGTACTAGTCTACGTTTTAAATTAAAATTTATGGCGTAAGCGTAAGAACATTACGTGGTGGACATTACGTGGTGGAGCTACTCGGACGTGTGCCACGGGTGCGTCATGTACAGTAACAAAGAAGAACAGGCTTGGGTGAATTGGTACAAGTCGCACTGCAGCAACTTCGACAGTAACAGTATCTAAAGTACAGGTCAACCTTTCGCAACGAACCAGTAGCGGTACAGTCAGACTGAGAGTGAAAGTGATGCAAAATATATAAGAAAGTGTCAAAATCGGTAGGAATCAGGCAAGGCAAGAACTCGACTGCAGAGTAAATTCGACCATGTCGTGAAAAAATGCAATCTACCATGTTTGTGGATGTGACGATGTGTGTCTCTGACTCTGTCTGGTCCCACCTTCCTCCAGCAGGGGCGGAGGGATCACAGCCAGTCTCTGCTATATTCTGCTGAACCGAGCTATTGTTCACCTCGGCTGGGAGCAGCACGAGCAGCAGTAGTTGCATTTGTAGCTAGTAGACGAAACAGTAAAGACGTGACGCTGACGGAAATGGTAATGGATGTAAAAACCTGGCGTAATCGTAATTGGTAATAGCGATAAGAAACGTAGCAGGCAGTAAGAGGTCGTGAACACGGTGCGCCCGCCAAAATCTACTCGTACTTCCGCACGTACTGCATGACGTTCTTGTACCGCTCCTTGGCATACTTCTTGCCGAGGGCCTTGTCCTTCTGCACTGCAATTACCTGTCATCGATCAAAGAAAATGGATCTTGGGTGCAATCTTGACATGACTCCTGCGTAAGTATTTCGTATAGTGCTCAATGAATCAGGCCGAGGACGAGAAATACCTTAAGCAGCTCGTCCTCCATCTGTCTCATCAGATGCACGTCGTAGGGCCCCGGAATCAAGGTGGCCTCGGGTCCGTCTGGCTTCATTATCCTGTTCGAGGTGTACAGAGCGACGCACGCGAGCTGCGATGGGAGGTACCTGTAAGTATGTGGCGCGCATTCACGGATGCTTCCTCTACAACTCTGCTCCACGTCCACCTGGTGTAAAAAAATATTTATCCCCAAAAGTAGACACCATCAAATTCAAAACAAGCCCGCGACAGTACGCATTCATGTGCGGGTCTGTGATTCCGCATTCGAGGCAGAATTGTGAGAGGTAGTGCAGCTCGGACTCCCTGTGGCACAGCCCCTTGGAGAAGAAATCGAGAAACTGCAGGGGCGATGCGCTCGTCAGCGAGAATTTCTGTTGAAGATTGGCGGGTCACGTTGTATTACATAGATGATATAAACTTTTCCACTATCCAGCAGCACGAACGAGAAATGTTGCTGCTGCTCGTAACTACCTGCCTCGCTAGTAGTAGTGCTACTACTCGCTGCTGATGAACCAACTAACGATAACTACAACGAAACGCCGGACACATTTTCACAGTAGAGGCATCATACCAGCGTGTTGAGCACGGAGACCTCCATGTCCAGGACGTCTTCTCTTGTGTATGCGTTGTCCATGATGTAGCAGATGTCGCGGACCTCTGGTGGTCGGTACTCCTCGTACTTTGCTGCGATTAGCATGCCTGTAGTTATTGTCCCAAGTTTGATGGAACAGGTTCAGTTCCAGTTTTAAAGTGTAGCAGGCCCGCACCAGTGACGGTGGGTGCAAGTGCTTGTAATATTTTATAAGACTAAAAAGAGAGTGATTTATAGTAAGTACATGTCCCCCCCATAAGCTGTAGTTTTCTCTTCTGTATTTCCTTCTCCTTCTGGAGGTAGCGGTCGATGAGGTTCACGCAGAGGTAAAGCGTCTCGGGAAGGAGCTTGAATTTGTAGTGGACCTCGATTAGCCAGTCCAGCAAAATGCCTCGCATTCTCCCTGACACCTCCTTGGAACCCTCCATAAAGCCGGAGTATATCTGTGGAGCGGCATTGGGTTCATGTTCATCAGTTGGTTGTACGGTAACGATATGGAGCACGCGGAAACGTTGTTGTAGAATTGGAATCTGGGGAAATACTTCATCGATCGCCTGACGACATTCTACATCTACGCTGCTCGCGGTCTCCCTCTCCTACTTACCTATACAACAGATACAGCATGTTATGCGTAATTTTCAAATTGCAGTGTCATCGCGGCGCCTCACATCTTCGGCCAAAACTTTTGCCAAAGAAAAGATGTGATGCGCCGCGATGACACCGCGATGAATACCCTGACATCCTCCGTTTTCTCCTTTCTTGAGAGGTAATCGAAGATCTGCGGCGCGTACTCAGCCACCTGTTGTGGGTCTTCCTCCGCCGGCACACACGGCTCTGTTGATGCTACCCGGCTGACGCTTCTTCGTTTCAGCGGTAGGCCGCCGGGCTCGTTTGGGTTCGCCTGTTTCGCACCCTCGACTGCGTCGTCGGTCACCGTATTTGTGATGTCCCGGAGACCACCTCGGGGGCCAAGCGCCCCGAGGGGAGGCTGAGCGGTCATTGACACGGACATCGACATCGCGAATGAGGTGGGATAGATTGATATCGACGACCTCCCCTACCTAACAGTATAACTCATTTTGTTGGAAGGGTTCCACGACCCCATTCACATAGCCTCGACGTATGCTGGTCCGCAAAAAATCAAGCACACATCCCTCCCCACGATCGTTGAGAATTGATCCTCTTCGATGGCCGTAGTTCCATCCCACAGACAAGATGATCAGGTGGAGGTATGCCAAGCGCAGCACCGCATCACTTTTCTGTTACCAAGCCACACGAGATGAAATGCAACAAGAACGAAAAAAATGAATCCTTGCAGATTCCATTGCGCACATGCACACACGCTGCTGCAGATCCCAGAGCGGCGATGCAACCCCCTTTCCCATACACCCGCCACGGCCACCCGTGGGATCAACATCGGATCATGATCAAGAACTATCAGTTCGTTTCCCTTACACTCAAACAGCGACCAAGTCCCTTCTGCTGAAACGCACTGCTGCGGACAGATAAGCACATCCATGCACAAACAAGAATATCAGAGGGACCCTTTACGAGTGGCGAAACAATAATTGTGGCCCTGTTCTGTTTCCTTCTGTACAATTGTGCAAGTTCTGGTTGAAACTGATATAAGACCGCAACATGCTGTGATGTTGTAGTCCACGACGCCACAGGTAGGCAGCATCAACATCATTTCTGCTTCCAGAATCATCGTTCTCCTGGGGGCTTGCATCTTTTGTCGACCGTCCGAGCTGTGAACGTAACGAAAATATAAACAGTGCTTTACCTGATGATGCTATACCTGAAAAGAAGAATCCTGCTGGTGCTATACCTGAAAAAAGAAGCCTGTCCCTGTGTGAGCTATACCTGAAAAAGGAATCCTGTCGACGGCCCCCGGTTAAAAATCGCCCCTCCTGCCATTCGGCGCGTCTGGAAACGAGATATGTGACGTGCCCCTTGCGATGGTGTGGTCTACGTCTGCATTCAAATTCTAGTGAAACGAGCGCTATTGTCCATACCCATACACGAACTTTCTCATACATACTCATTCTGGGCTGCTCTGGCATTAAACCGCTCTAGTACCTCTACGTACTCCCACCAAATCTGCATACCAGCTCCCATCGATCAATCCAATCACGGTGCTGTTTGGCTGAGGATTTCCAGCGCTTCCGTGAGCGACTTGATCTCGGCCTCGCGCTTGGCCGCGCGCTCCTCGGCGGACACGCCGGTTTTCACGCACTTCGGGTCGATCGTCTTGTTCTTGTACTCCTCTTCCGCGGACAAGTTTTCCGTTGCCGCCTTCTGCGCCGACTTCGCGTCGAGCAGGTTTTGCTTGGACTCCGCAAGTTTCGCTTTGTTGTTCTCCAGATCCGGGCCCGCCGACGCGAGGAAGATCTGGGATAGAGGAAGATCGATAGAGTGAGGGGTTGGGGTTCGCCTTCGCACAATGAAGAGGCCCAGGGCGAGAACCCGGATTTAGATTTTTCGTACTGTTCGACGAGTCTCGTAACAGCTATGTAGAGGCATGACACGCACACTGGAGTCTTGCGGTTACGTTAGGATGAATGTGAATGAGGCTGTCGCGATACAATCTTTCGGCGGAGTCTGAGACATAGAGACGGTGCCCTAGGTGGGTCTCCCCTGAGATCCACAAATTAACAAACCGCCCGCTATACCTTGCTTTCCTTCATGAACTTTTCGTAGCTTTCTTGCGCCGAGCCCTCTTCTGCTTCGGTCTCGCTGGCGGTCTTCGAGAAATCCGCCTCGATGGTGGTGAGCATACCCAGGATGCCCTCGCCGCTGGAGGAGTACTCGCCACCCGCGAAATCTGGTTTCTGGCCCTCCTGCATCAGCGCGGTGCCGCCGACTCCCGACTCTCCGTAGTACTCCGTCAGCACCGTAATTGCGTTCTTCACCGCCTCTTCCGCGTCGCGCGACTCGGTGATGATTCTCTCGTTCTCCTTCTTCTCCGCGAGCCTGTTGATGGTCGCTTCCTGCATGGCGCTCTTCTTGTCGGAGATGGATTTCGTCAGCTCCTCGATCTCCTCAATGAGAGTTTCGATGCGGACAGTGAGAGATTCCACGGCGATAGTTTCGTCCTGCTTTTCCTGGGTAAACTTTTCGATCTTGCGGTTATTGGCAGCCTGTTCTTTATCGCACCAGTTCTTTTCCGTTTGGCGCTGCATAACCGACTCCTGCAGCTTTTTGATCTCCTTCTCGATCAGGCCCTTCACTTTGTCGAACGGTCCTTCCTGGGACATGGCCGCCAGCTGCATCAACAACCGGCTGTTGTCCTTCAAGGATTCCGCCTTCAGGAAAGCGGCCAGTTTGTCACGCCCGTTGTGGTACTGGAGCTTCGCAGCGGACGAAGAAAGCTGGAGGAAGGAAACGTCGGCGGACGCTTCGGACGCGAGGTTCTTCCCGCCCGTGGTCACTTCGCTGCCGGACATAATCTCCACGGCCTTCTCGATGGCGGTGACCTAGGGGTTTGTTCGTGAGCACCGACATTGAATACTTTCTTAATCGTGCTCGTGGTCGGTGCTGCAATCTTCGTTGAAAATCAAAAATGCAACTCTCATTGGTCTTCATCACGGTCAGTGAATAAGAATTCTAAAAAACTATCCCTCACTATCCCTCAGGCGGCACCTCTTCCTTCATGCTGTTCTGCGCGGCCACGAAGTCCGCAGCCTTCTGTGTGCATTCGGCGCTCGTCTCCTTCAGGTACTTCTTGCTTTCCGACAACGAGTTCTTGTTCGAGGTCAACGACTGCTCCAGCTCCCCCTTCTCGGCCTCCATCTGGGTTTTCGTGGCGGTTTCGTCCTCGATGATCTTGTTTTGGATGCGCAGGTGCTCCTTCGTCGCGGCGTCCTGCATTTCGAAGGACTGAATGTTCCTCGTCTCCTCGTTCTGCAGCTCCTTCAGCTCGCCCTCAAACTCGTCCTGGAGCTCCGCGAGAAGCTGGATCACGCGGTCCGTGCCCTTGTTGCGGGCTGCGTAAGTATTCATTGAATGGTTTAAGGAAATGACAATTTTCACACGACGAACTTGATGACAAAATTCTGCATCGGCAGAATAGAGTCGTGATTTCGTGCTTTTGAGGTTTAGATTTTGCGCGATCATACGTCGGCGTAAGAGCTTTCGTAGTCGCGTTGATGTACGAAAACTACGTTCGAAGTAGGAGCAGCGGGTGCAAAAATAAAGAAACGCTGTTGCTGAAGTACTGATGGCGTATTCGGTGGCCTGCGGCTGCTGCACCTTCTGGGTCGGAATGCCCTCCGGTGCTTGTGCGAGCTCCAGCAGGTTCATGATGGCGGATCGGTGCGAGCCCTTGGAGGTCCCGAAAGGCACCTTCGACGTGAGCTGCAGCAGACTTTCGGCCGGGGCGACGGCCGAGGCATCTGGAGTAGCCTGCAGCGTCTCCCGGGCCTTCTCGCAGGCGTAAATGCTATCATTCAGCTCCGTCTCCGCAGCGACGAAAGCTGTCTTCTCCGCCTCGCGGACGTGCTCCATGGCTGGAATAGTGTTGATGAAGTTTTCGACTTGGTTGTTCCCCTCAAAACACAAACTTACTCCAGGCGCGTCGGCGCTACCAGCGGCCGAGCAGGACACTCAGTACTTCCTTTTTTTCATGCTCGAGCTGCACACGTTGCAGTCGCACCACCGACATTAGGACTCTTGCTAAAGCCTCAGCTGCAACTTACCTTTCAAATCCTTCTTGTCCCGCCCGGCCTCACTCGTCGCGGCGTCTATTGCTGAGATGGATTTTCCTATCAGAAGGTCCTTCCCCGCGATGTCGGCCTCAAGACGCTTGATTTCGCTCTGGAAGTTTTCAATGTCTTCCTCCGTGTTCGCAAAGGTTGAGTCGCACCAGGTTTTAAAAGACGCCCACTGCTTTTTCATTTCGTCGCTGTTGCCGATTACCTCCGTTTTCTTGTCCTCCAGCATCGTGATGACAGTGGCGATTTTGTCATTCCCCTCCACGCCCGCCGCAGCCGCGGCCAGCAGCAAAACCGACCGCATCCTCCCAATAGTAGCTTTCTATCAGTACCGCGCTACCTTCCCTAGGTAGTATCAAGCCCGTCGTTTTCAAATATGGTCCGATAATATGCCTCACGATGGCCGCAGTTAATGGCGAACAGGCTCTGGTAGTTTGACAGCGTTTCACAGCCTGGGCCTTGGAAATAGTATAATACTGATAGCCACGCACCTTCCGGTTTTTGCGATCCATCGGCGCCTGGCAGCAAAGGACACCACACGTGGACGTGCTTATGAAATCTATACCTCTTTTTAAATCCACGAAACACAATAATGGATGCGGACAGTGATAGTTCAAATAAAGTAAAACGTGCTGCACCGTAAGCGTTCCTCTTCCACACGCGCACGACCACTGATAGGCAAGTAAAGACGCCTGTAAGGCTGAACATCGATTTGGCCCGCTAATCAGCCAGTAACATGGATCCATACACTTCCACTTATTTTTTTCAAGCGGATAACATGATGGCATTATTCGGTAGTAGAGGTTTTCAGGCCTCCGCAGCACATGTCCCATTTCGCGAGCGGCATACAGCGCGCCGTTCATCCCGCAGAGTCCCCGGCCTTCTATCCTCTACCACTCCAAATCCAAGTACTCACACGTTCTGGTGAAATCGATTCGAATAACAAGACCTAAGTAGTTGTAGTTTTAGCGACTACGCGCAGGCGCAGCTGTCATACTTTGAATAGATCTAGGAAGCCGAAGCTGTAGCTCATTGTATTAGGAATTTCTCTTTTCAAGGTCACTAGATGCGTCAATCTCAATAAACTCGGTTGACATATAGTAGAGGCATTTGGATATAACTCAAGGTCAAGGTCATCTTTCTAGTACTAACTTGTAGCTACAATTATAACAGTAACGCTAACGCTTGTTCTGAGAGAGATTTACCACTGCTTTACCGACGGTACCGCGACGACCGCTGTTTGTGGATCGAACAAGATGGCATTGGCAGTGCCCGTGGTTTCTTTGATGTCGAATGCCGCACTAAAAAGGATACGACTATATACCGGATAGTGTTCTTCGAGGCGGTCGCGTCGCCGCTTAGACCTTGGTCGCGCGCGTTGCCAGGTTATTGTTTGCGTTTCGATGATAAAGTTGAAGTTCCGAGAGAGGTATAACACTTGTGACAGGATTTTCATTCACGCGTCTGATGTAGTGATTTGCTGATGTTGTTCCGTTGCTAACAAAACGACTATGATCTGCATTTTCCGCCCTTGACAGGGAATAAGCGAGCTTTCTAGGGTCGTAATCGGAGTGCCGTGTTCCTCATCGCCGTGCAGTTGCTCGCGTTGTTTAGTCGTCCAACTGCGAGAGCAGCGCGACTCCTCTCCGCACCCAGAATTTCTCTGTGTGCATGTCCTGGATTGGGAGCATGATGGTCATGATAAAGTTTGTCGAGTGGCCGGTTGTCGACAGCACACCCCGTCGCGCGCTCGTCTTGTAAGCCGGGCAGGGATACACGTTCAGGGCGGTCTTCGATTCGGAGTTCAGGACCGGGTCGAGGTAAATAATCGGCAAATCATCATACAGCACCTTCGCAAAGGACTCGTTAATCGCGCCGAGATCGTCGTCCCAGCGAGCGCCCTCCATGATGAGGCCGTAGCCGTAGCAGCCGAGTGGCGGTCTGCCAGGGACCTCGAACGAGCGCTTTTGGACGTAAAAATTCCACATGCACTTGTCGATCGGGTACTTGGTCTTGCGCGCAAAATTCTGGAGGAGACCTGTCGTTATCGAAGATTTGTTTTTTTATCGAAGTCGTACCCACAGGACGGGGCGGAGGCTGTCTCAGATACAAACTCCGTTCGTGGGCATATAAAAAAAAGCCTGTCAAGCCCCATTGCTGACAAATCGTTTGGATGAAGTAAGTACCTGTGAAGAACGCCTGCACGAAGAAGAAGCCCGTGAGCCAGAAGAGCTTTGGCGGTCCGTTTGCGATCCAGTCATCGAACTGCGCAAACCGCCGCATCATGTCCGGCACATAGCTACCCAGCGGCTTCAGACTCGGGAAGCTCACACTCAGCCACGGCGGCGGCACTTTATTCGCCAGGAACGCCTCACCGACCTGGTCGAGTTCCCCTGTCATGACCACCTCGCCCTTCACGGCTCTCTTCAAGTTCAGCAGTGTGTCACGTAATTTCACGAGCAGCTTGTTGAAACGGGCGCACTCCTGGGGGAGGACGGTGTTCAGGGATTCATCGTAATCGACGGGGTACTTCAGCTGCACCGCTTCGATATCGTACGGCTTCGGAGGAATGATGGCCAAAATCTCGTCGCATTTCTCGGTCCAAATCTGTTTCATTGCGTGGTTCCACGAAGATGGGTTTGCGTTGCTTTTTATGACTCATCGGCAAGCAGGGAAATTGAGAGGGGTTGGAGTTGAACGAGTACGAGAAAATTCGTTCGTTAAGTTCTCGACCGCAACCCCGCGCCGGTTGCAGGAAGTGCGAGTCACCAACGACTCGCAAGGCAAAAATCAAAAAAAAAAAGGTATGTTGCCAGTACGTCATCCGAGCTCTTCCCGCTCGATCCGGTGTCCCTTGGCAGCAGATTCACCGCTGTCTTGATAATCGCGTACCCCTCTGAGATTTTCGCCGTCAGGTCTGCATTCGAGTGCAGCCAGAATGCTTCTGGGTACTCCTGAAGCGGCAGTGTCGCGATGAACTCCAGGATCTGGTCCTTGTTCAGGTTCGACGGCGGCGAGTAGTACACGCCACTTACTGAGAATTTGTAGTCCTCGTCTAATGTTGCCGGGCAGTAGTAGTCGGACAGAATGCATTTAATCGTCCTACGGTCCTGACCGTCGGTGACGCGACCGCCGTAGTTGGCCTCCGCGACGAGGTAATTCAGCGCGTCCCACTGGATCTCGTCGTAGGAATCGAGGAAGATCTTCAACTGATTCGCGGAGATGGTGCGGTCCGGATCGGAGAAGGCGTACGGAATGTTCCAGCCTAACGGACCGAACTTGCGGCGCTCGAGAATCAGGGAGTGGAAGAACGCGAGACCTTGTGCGTTTCGATTTTTCTATGCACAAATTCAGGCAGATTTACGTATGAAATTTTTGAGGCTCAGCTGCTCATGTCATCAAACTTTTTTCACTACTATATATAACTTGATGGAAAGCGAAACTGAACAAATCAGCCTTCAGACTGGGTGCAGTCTTCACCCCGTTTTTTCTTCGATACCGAAGAGCATCTTTTTGAAAGCGTGCGGCTTTGTGCAGGACTCGAGCCAATCCTTGTCGAACGCAAGATACGCTCGCGTTAGGTTCTGCTTCAGCCCCTTGGGCGGCTCCACGGTCATCTTCACCCCGTTCTGGAGAATGGAGACCGGGAAATGTTGAGCGGGCATACCTGGAAAATTCAGTTTCGATTCGCATTCGAATGAAATAAATTCAATGGAGGTGACGGTGACCAGCCACAAAAGGAAAGTTGGCGAACACTGAACGACAGCTATCACCAACATCATCCCAATCCCTATCCCATTGCCCCCTTCTATAACTGCTCGCGGACAGAAGCACAGTCACCTTTAGTGCTGGTGTACTACCCAATCGACGCAAAAAATATCTTTCTTAGTCAAGACCCACAGCATCCGTTACCCGTCAGCCACAGCCGGAATTCCGGATGGATTTCGCTCGGATTGAAGTTCTCGCACGTCGCCTCCAGTGTGCCCATGTACGACTCTGCCAAGTGGCAATTCTGCAGCACCACCCATGATCCGTTTTTCACGGAGTCTGAAATCGCTGCGTCCGCCTTCGGCCCCTGCCCCTGTCCCAGCGACAGCAGGAATATCCTGTCCTGCATCCCTAACCCCTCCGCGAGCTTGAGTAGGCTCGTCATCGGGTCCGCACCCACCGTCAGCACAAAGATCAGAGGCACGTACGGCTTCGACTCCTGGTAAGAAATCAGCAGATCGAATGGAGGCGGCTCCAAGTAGTGCTTCCCGAGTTTTTCCATGATGATGTCCTGGATGGAGGTGACGAGTCCGTCCGGCCGGAAAGCGAGTAAAATCAACGCTTGTTCCAACGCGGTGGTGTCATCACTATCGCCATACCTATCCGCATTCAACCCTTCCGGCCATTCCGCCTCTTGGGGAATGTCTGCCTCGAAAACGACGCTCCAGCCGGCGATATTTCGCGCGAAACGCGCACTCCACTCCTTGAACAACGGAATTCCACCATCGCCGCCCTCATCTTCGCCGAGTTTGTCGAGCTCCAAGATCTTGCTCCAGCTCACGTCCGTCAGCCACGTCGCTGCTTCTGGCTTTGGCACCCTGAGAGCTCCGCCGCCGCCGCCGCCTTGCAGCAACAAATTCAACTCTCTTCGGTTCAGTTCTTTGTCGAAGTCCAGCATCTTGACCGCGGTGAGGAACGAGAACAAGAGCTTGTCCTTCTCGAACAGACTGCGGCAGATGTTCACGTACAGCTTGAAGAGAAACGAACGATTCAGCGCGTCCAGCCGCTGCGCACCCCGCGCCTTGTCCGCCGCGTCGATCGAATCCAAGAAAATACCTACGAACCACTCCAGCGAGTACTGGTAGTTGCTCTCGATATTGGCCAAATCCGACACGACGAAGAACAGCGCTGCCGACCGGGCCGCCACCGGCTCGTTGAACGCGCGCACCTCCGCGATCTCCTTCGCCGTTCGCTCTTGCACGACAACGCGCTCCTCGATGCGGACCGACGCAACCTTCGAATTCGCGAGCGTGGTGATCAGCTCTTCGTCATCCAAAATATTGCCCGTGGACGCGGACAGTAGGTACAGAATCTTGTCCTCGATCTCTTTCAGCTGCGCGGCCGAGTTCGCCGACTCCACCACTAGTTCCACTCTTTTCCGCTCCACGTCGGGCGACTCCTTCGCGACCAGCACCGCGAGCAGCGCGTCCGTGAGCCCCTCCACCGTGGTGACAAAGTTGAGGATGATCACCGTCACGCACACCTCCGGCGCGTAGTGCGGGTTGGGAAGCTTGGAGGTCAGAAACAGCTTGAAGTTCATGTTGTACTCGATGGTGTTGTCGCCCAGCCGGATCATCGACAGACTCCCCGCCTTGAAGATCGCGCGCTCCAACAGAGGCTGCAGCATGGGGTCGAGCGTCTCGCCGAGATTTTCGATCAGCACCGGCTTGCCGAACTGGATCGAGGTTTCCAAGTGGCGCGCGTAGTCGGATTTCGTGAGTCGCAAAACTTTGAGGTCCTCCCCGCACGTGGTCCTAATCCACTTGTTCGCCTGTAACTGCGGGTCGATCATCAGCGGCCAGCGCGCGGAGTTCTCCTTCATGATCGCGTTGTCAATCGACAAAGCGTCGTTCGGCAGTTTGTCGATCACCCACTGCCGCACCTTGATAGCCTCGCCAATGATTTCCGGCAATTTGAAGTCCTTCGTGCAGGGAATGCCCTCGGTGGTCAACGCCTCGATCCAACTACTGATCTCCTCCTGACGCAAAGCCATCGTGAAAACACCCAAATAAGCGATCACCCCACTGGAAATCAAAATGTCGCCGGCGAGATTTACAAACGCCTCGCCGAGCTTGGCGGAGGAAATCTGCCACCTGCCCTTTTCGCCACCGAGACCGGAAATCAGCTTTTCGGCGCGAGCGAGTCGGGTCTTACAGTCGGTAACCTGCTGCGCAAGCTCAGCGGACTTTTTTTTGGACGCAGCGAGCCCGTCTTCCAGCGCCTGCAGCTTGTCTAGCACCTCCTTCAACTCGGCTTTTTTCAGCGCAAGCTTGTCTTGGGCTTGCTGTTCAGGATGTTGGGTCGGCGTCAGAGGATTTACATTTTTATGAAAAAATGGAAAAAGATCTTTGCTCTTACATTTTTTTTGTGTGGTCGTGTGAGGACTAGAACTACAATCTAAGTACCACACGTCATGTCATCTCAGACTGAGCACGCTTACATACGTACCTGGATGATCATGTCTACGGTGTATAGGCAAAAGCACCTTCAATTTCGCTTGCGACGCGGCCAGCGCCTCCCTTTTCGGTCCCACCTCGCGCGCTACTCGCTCGTACACGATCATGGCGCGCACCCATTTGCACATCCCTGCCGCCGCCACGGAGGATTTCTTCACGGCTTCGGGGTCGAAGTTCGGATCTGCCTCGAACGGCTTCACCTTGGCGATCACCGATTCTGCAATGTTGTCCTTGTCGTACTCAATCATCCGCTTCAGCAGGTTCGTGTCTCCGTACAGCTTTTTCTTGGCCGGCTCCCAGAAGTCGTCCACCTTCTTGTTCCCCCCCGCTGGGTCCTTCACCTTCACCGGGTCAACGCCGAACATGATGCACAACGCCTGCGATGTTAAGATCACACCCGGCGGCGGAGACTTCATCGCCTTCACCTCCACGATGTCGCCCTTGGACAAGGAGTTCAACGCCGAAACGGCGGCTTGCAGCGCCGGAAGCGCCTCGTCCAGGTCCTTTTGGCAGTCCCGCGCCATGGTTTCGGCCTCGGCGGAGATGATGTTCGCTTCCTTCTCTTCGTTCTCGATCAGGCCCTTGGTCACCGCCGCCTCTTTGGAAGATTTTTCAATCACAACCATCTGCTCCTGGTTCTCCTTCGTCATCTTCACCAGCACGGGCTGCAAATCCTCCAGCTCCTTCTGCATGTCCGTGACCATGATTTCGGTAGACATAATCTTGTCCAGACCCACGTCGTACCGCGACTTCGCCGAGGAAACCTCGTTCTTCTTCTTCCCAAGAAGCGCCATGAAGCTGAAGCAAAACACAAGAAAAATTTTTGGGTAGTTCTTGTAATCGCATAAATCGAGACTCATCGCTCTTGAGTGTGAAGACATAAAGGTGATGCAGCATGCAGAAATAAGTTGTGGTCTTGCCTCCTGGAAGCTTCCTCTACTGGCTTCTTTTACGTATGTCGCGGAGAGAAAGAAAAAGATGTATAAAAAACAGTTATAGTATCCCTATGCCTATGGCATAACGAGGAAAGTACCAATTCACCAGCTCCAGGTAGCTGGTCGGAGTGACGTAGTAGTGGCGCCGGATTTCATTCCGGAAGCGCTCCGTGAGGTTGTAGACGCCTCCCTGCATCTTTACGCACGTGTTCACTATGCCCTTGAATGTCGCTTCGTCGAGCTGCAAAATTTTGAATTGTGTTGAACACGAGTTTTGATAAATAAGTCCAGCTTGATGGGGAACTGCTACACAGCATTTAACATCGATGGCCTTGCGCCAGATGAAGTAGATGGAGTCGGATATAATGTACACGGTAGCTAAATCGAGCAGCGACGGGATATCGTATAACGGCGTAGGCGTACGGCGTACACGCTTCAACGACGTAAAATCAAGACTTGTACGTTGCCATCCGCGTCCACAAACTCCTTTCTGAGGAACTGCTGCGCGACGGACTGAAGCGCGTCCTCTGGCCAACTGAGGAACCAATCGATTGTGCAGCAATTCACTAGGGACGGATAGTTTCGCAACCGGGTGCGGAAACTTGCCCCAATAGGCGAGAGACCTGTTGTGAGTTAGTTTGTGGCTGCGGCAATAGGCTTAGGAGCAATAAGTTTTCAGAACCTGGATAAGAATCAACATGCACGGATCCTAGGATCGATTCTGTGGCAGCGGACATAGGACAAAAAAAATTCTCAAGCTCGTGCGGCGCTAGGCTTCGGAGCAATAATTCTGCTGCAAAAAAGATGAAGAGTAGACCGCAAGCACGTATGCTATGTTTGTATGGCACGCGTTCAGAAGAATCACACTCGGCGCCCTTCTATTCCTTCGGAATGGGACGCCACATCTGCCGGATCGGGTGATGAGGACATTCTAGGGCGCTGGCCCCTGGGGCTGGAAATCTCGTCGTAAAACCACCCCAGCTCTTTGAATGGGGTTTTGTCACTGATCGTCGAAGACGAAGCCGCGGGACGTGGCTCTACTACATCAAACGTAAAACAGCTGAACAAAAACAAAAGAGGTAGAGTACAGAGAGTGATGTGGAGGTATCTCTTGCACTGGTCGACATACCAGGCGAAGACGGCAGCGTTGCCCAGCTTGCCGTCTGCTTGGGCATTCTTGGCGCACATATCCAGGATCTGGGACTTATCCTCCATGTTGTAGAGATTTGGCACTTCCCCCGTGTTCAGTATCTGGGTTTTGATTTGTTGTAGATTTTCTTTTCCTCCTCTCCCTACATCTTCGTCGATTTCCAATCTCGTGGCAATTTTCAGTCCCCGCGTGCTGGCGCCGCAGTGGTAGTAAGTCGTAGTCATTGAATGACTGAGCATGAGCAGCTACTAGTACTACCGGTTAAATATCTTTCTAAGGTACAAACCATGAAGCGGTGGCGTATTCACTCAAGGTCAAACCCTTTTCGCCTTTTCATAGGTTCAAAGAAAAGGCTGCGAGCGGCCCCAGAAGGAGCATAACGGCACTACCCAAGCCATCTACTTCAACATCTACGCAAGCAAAATTCAATACGGAGGATATGTCTTCCAAGAAGGACTCCTTCTGCACTTGCGTGTCCGCGAAAAGGAAGGTGTTCGGTTTCTGCTTTCCTCCCACCACCATGAGCAGTCTCTTCAGGTCGTCGTGCCAGTCCGTCTGTCCGTAGCTCTTCGAGATTTCGATTTGGAACATGTCGTACTCGCAGATGGCGCTCGCCAGCGTGGACACGCTCTTGCGCCCGCTCCCGCCCACGCCCACGCAAAGTGCGTTCCCCAAAGGCAGCCGCAGCACCCGCACGATCTTCGACACGTGCGACACGAAGTTCAGGAACAGCACCAGGTTCATCTGGTGCTTCGCCACCGCGTTGAAATCGTTCAACAGCTCCTGCACCTTCGCGATCAGGTCTGTGTGCGAGGTCACCTCTTCGTAGATCTGCTTGCTGTTCATAAAGTCCACGAAGATGAGCGGCTCGTTCTTCACCGTGACGCTCCACTTCTTCTTGAAGTGCTCGTCCATCTTCTCTTTTAGCAGCTCGCCGAACGCCTCCTTGTCCTGGTCGTTGATCAGGCGGTCGGCGAAGATGCGCTGGCACTCGTGCGCCCAGCACCGTACCAAAGCGTCGACGTCGGGCAGACTCGCCTTTGTACACAACGTGAGCCCCTGGAAGATCTTCGACAGGTCGCGGAGGTTGAACGCGTAGTGCGACTTCGTCGGCGTCGGCCGCAACAAAACCGAGGCCGAGTCGTACATGTCCACCGATGCCTTCACCACGTTGGCCGCGCCCTGCGAGATGCTGCTCGGGAAGGGCGTGAAGAACCACTTCATGATCGTGGTAAACACCCGTGACAGCGACTCCGCCGAGTACGGCGTGACGAAGATGAGGTTGTAGTGCCACATGTACCGCGCCGGGATGGTGTTCTTGCCGCCGCCCGGCGGGCCCATGGCGCCGATGAACAGTAGGTCTTCGAGCTGCCGGAACTCGTTGGTCTTCCGGTCGTACCACCCCTGCTGGCAGAAGAACTGCCTTAAAATCTCCAAAGGCGGCTGCGCGCCGTACTCCTCCTTCGTGGGCATGTTCAGGTCGTCCACGAAGATGACCATCGTCTTCCCCACCGGGGGGCCGAACACACCCCGCCGCCGCTTGTCGAGCTTGCCATCGATGATGTCTTAGAGAGACAAAAAGTAGTGAGTTAGGGTCGTAGTTTGGTTTTGTCATCGGCGAGGCGTTGGAAGAAGAAGGCGGAGATG
>RXOD01004181.1:0-26721 GCA_005223375.1 Amoebophrya sp. AT5.2
CGCCCAACCTTCGTGTAGTCGTCCAGCAGCTTCACGTGGGAATAGTACAACTCCCCGTCGGGGGACTGGGACGGGTAGGGGTCTGTTGGTTCATTTTTTTATCATGCCGCCATTTTTGCGAATTATGTCGGGAGTGGTGCGCCATACGAGAGATATTGATGAAGGCTGTGAGTCCACAATAAGAAATAGGGTCAGAAGTAGATCCAGATGCATTTTAACTTTGTTCAATTTCTAACTCTACGTAAAAACGAGTAAAGTGAAAGTGAAATAAGTTATCTATTGGTTCTAGTACCTCCAAGTTTTGCGAAGCCGAAGGTGGAGGATTTTTTCGGGTCCTTGAAGTACATGAGCGAGCTCCCAAGATCTTGTGCGACGTTGTATAAAGCGTCGCCCTGATAATCATGCACCTCCCGCAGCGCAATCCCCATCTTGGGCCTGTGGTTTGTTTTTGCGATTCCGATTCCGCCATTTTTCCGAATCCGATTTCATTTCCAGCACTGGCCTATTAAAAAACATTCACGGAGATGAACATGCACGGTGGACCGAAAAAGCGGTTTTTTGGGAGATCGACATTCGACAACAACGACAATGAATAGTATCTGTAGCGGCTAGTACGCTGGTGGCCCCACCCAGTTTTTTTTGTCGCCTCTTGAGACGTAGCCGCCGTTGATTTCTGAGTGCAGCGTGTAGGTGCCTGGACCCGGTTTTCGGGCTTCCTCGTGCGGGGATACGGCACCGACGGTCACCTTCGTCTTCTGCTTTATCGTCACGTTGCAGTACCTTCATTTTTTTTTAAGGTAGGGTGGTCGAGGAAGATTGGTTTTGTTCTTTCTCGGTCGAATGAAAGATTCTCCTGATGTTCTATTCTTGAACAAAATATAAGAAGATGAAGAACAAGAATTATTTTTTTTTTATAAGGCTAAGGCTATAGTATCTGTACTTCTTTCCGTCCAGGCTACTGGAGGTTTTCGCCACGCTGGTGATTGGTGTGTAGGTGCCCGGGCCCAGATTCGGCGCCCCGCGGACGTAACTTGGCCTACTCCCGAACCCGAAGGTGGGCTTTTTCTGCAGCGCCTCCTCTATGCAAGGACTTGCGACTTAATTTGCAACAAGTTGAAAAAAAAAATCAGCAACCCGGTTCGACTTGAAAAACTTGTCCTCCCAGGGTTCTACTGCGGTGATCGGATCAGGGGCTGGAAGGGTGCGCCGAGAGGTCTAGACGTCAAGGGGTGCTCGCAAGAGGGAAGGCATTTTCTATGCCTCTTGGGTATGCGTATGCCTGTAGCTGAAGGACCAAGCGAAGACTGGCATCCGTGGAGGCCTCTCGGCGTGCGGAATCTAGCGATGGGCCCAGGTGCAGACCAGTGGCTTCTTTTGTAGACCTATGCCAGAGGGGATTCGCAAAGCGTCTTCTCGCCATCCCTCTCCTCGACCCCCCTGCCCGATTGATTCTCGTGACGGTCGGTTCAGCGGCAGACCAACATCGGCCGCCCGGTCGAAATGTCCTCTGCCACCTCCCCCACTCATTGCTGATTCTTTTAAGTTTTGCGAAATTAAGGCGCGAAGCTCGTCATATCCTCCAGATCGTCCTTCCAGAAGCGGTTCGACTTGAAAAACTTGTCCTCCCAGGGGGAGTCCTTCCCCGTGGGGGACATCAGTTTTTTCGCCGAAAACCTAACGTTCCCGCCGAACGTGCCCCGATCGGAGCGGAGCCCAGACTGCCGCGAGACGATCTGGTTCAGATTGTCGCTTTTTGAGACGTACATGGAGCGCCTATGAAAGCCGCCCCGCGTCGAAGACGAAGTCGAGTTGTTCATCTTTTCGATTCCTATCTCAGATAGCTAGGCTGATTGTTTGGATGTTGCTTTCAGGCAATGGAATGCAAATGAAGTGAATCACAGCGAACTCTAGGCCGCGATTCGACCACCACCGGGCGGTGGTAAAAAAGAGATCGACGCCTGCGCCTTTGGGTCTGTGGAGTTGTACAATCGAGGGATACCACGCACGAGACGGTGACGGACCACTGCTCGAACCATATATTGCTACACGTACACACTTCTTCGTTGATCTGTAGACTACTAACCCATCGGTTCTGACCCACCCCCGAGCCCGGAAGAGATAAAAGTGAAACCAACGGAATGCATGAGACTTCGGAGCATGGTGGACTGATGATGCGACGGAAAATCGTCTGCAATGTTGCCAGCGAAAAGCGAAAAACGAATTTTCGGAAACAGGGTCTGACATGCAACACGACGGAACGCTGTCGAATTCCATGACATTCAACGAACTGCTGAACAGTGAACACTGACTTCTTTTCTCACCATGCATAAGAAAGTAGGACTCGGACGAGCTCGAGCAAGCCATTTACGAGGAATCGCTATCGCTACGCGGATCTCGCCGTTTGAGGCTGTTCTTCGAATCAAGCAATTGAAGTGGTAGATCTACATCGCAGGGCAGCATTGCATCGGTAGATCTACATCGCAGTGCAGAAGTGCCTCCTTCCTTATAGATCGATCAGCCGAAGTCCACTTCGTCGTAGACTTTCCACGCGCCGCCCCCCCCGGCATCAGTACCGCGCGCCACTCCGTCCGCAGCCGCCCCCCCTCCTCCGGAAGCAGACCCCATCGCCATCATCTCGCGCACCTTCAAGCCTTTTCCCTTCAGAATCGGGGCCCACGCCTGCATCTGCGCACTCGGAAACGGGCCGTAGAGTTGCCCGTTCATCTCGTATTGCCAAAAGGACGGCGTGGTCCCAGCTGCCGCGGTTGGAGGTCCTCGTGGCGCCTCTGGTGCTGCCCCTGCTGGTGCTGCCGCCGCTGCTGCCGCTGGTACTGCCGTTGGTCCTGGTGCTCCTGCTCCCTCGAGGGCTCCTACACCTACAGTTGCTCCATCTCCTGCTTCCTCCAACTCGTCCTCGTCGTCCTCCAAGAAGTCCTTCATCAGCTCGTCCGTCTGCCGCTTCGCGTTCGCGGCCTTCTGCTTCTGCTGCTGCTCATAATGCGCCGCTTCGTCCGGCGGCAGGATGATCTCCTTCTTCGTGTCGTAGATATCGAAAAAACCGTCGGCAAGCAGCAAATTACAGAGCTCCGCGATCCGGCTCGCCTGGACGGCCTGTTCCGGCAGTTGTATGGTGGGACCAGATGGTAAGTGAGCAAGTGGTAAGTGCTGTGTAATGGGTTCCCTTGGGTGGCGGATTGCACTAGGCGGCGACTGCCGATCAAGGCGCTTTGAACCGCCCGGCGCGAAGCGCCGGGCGGTTTCAGAGATGCCCCATTGTGGGGGATAGAGGCAGGAGGCACGGGCACTAGAGCTATAGGCGGGAGCGGGGTAGAGGGAGCAGGTCACTGCAAGCCCGTGGCTACAATGAATAGTGATGGAGCCTGGAAGTGGGGCGAAACAAAGAGGGCGAAACCTGCCGACCGCAAAAAGGCGCCTTTCCTCCGACAGCTGAGCTTTTCTGGGGACAACCAAAGAGGACCCCGAAGAGCCAAGCCCCCAAATTTCACTTACCACTTAGTCACTTACCATCTGGTCTCGCCATAAGTTGCGGCAAAACCCGCTTCTTCTGCCCGGGGGCATATTCATCTGCCGCAGCCGGCGCGTTAATATTAGCCGGACTTTTGCCGGTTATTTGTGCGGGCGCAGAGGACGTCCATGTGCCCCACACCGGGTCGTACACGCGCTTGGCCCCAGTGGCTGCACCCTCGGCCAGGGGAGTGGGAGCAGTCGTTCCGTTTGCGGCTGCCGTCGTTCCGCCTGCTGCTTTCGCGCGCTCCTTTTCCAGTTTCCTCCGCTTGCGCTCGTGTGGCAGCAGCAGCTCCTTCTTTCTAGCCCCTCCTGCGCCGCCAGGAGCCGAAGAGGAGGAAGCAGCTGCTCCGGTGCCGACCGCCAGCCCCCGGGCTTGGTCGCGGGCGGTTGCCTCCCGATTCAACCGCCGCATGCCGTCCGCGGGGGTCTCGTTGGGATTTGCGGGGGTCCCGAGCAGAAGGCAGAGCTCGCGCTTCAACTCCCCAAGCTCCAGGGGGGCTGCATATTTTTTTGAGATTATTGTTGTCCGTTCACATTCACTTTCATCGCCGATACCTATAGATACATAATCGTTCCTGTAGGTAGTTTAACCTATAGATCTCTGCCGTGCTTAGCTTAGACCTACTGCGGTGTCAACGGTATAAGTATAACGGTTGTCTTATTTCCCGGAGCGAAAAGAGGTCGTACGCATCCATCCAGAACCAAAACAACAATTGCATTAGGCAAAATCTGTACCTTTTTTCCTTCCTTCCTCCGATTTGTCGCTTTGTTTTTCGCGTATGAGTCTGATGTCTTTCTCGGACATCTTCGCCTCCTTCGTGCCTTTATCTACCTCGTCCAACCAACGGTCGGTGACCTGCTTCAGCTCCTCGACCTTGTCGAAAACGAAGGCGCCCTCCTGATCGTCGAACCGGCCTTCCTCCATCTCGCGGTCCAGGTTGAAAGCCTCCAGCCGGTACCCATGGTCCGCTTCGCGCTCCATCACAGGCGCCTCCTCGCGCACACCCTCGCCCTCGCCGACCTGCGATAGCGAAGGTTTTTATCAAGCAAAAATCGATCATCTTCCCCAGCTACACAAGTAGTCTAGTCGAAAGAATGAACAGAAAGCGATCGCCTCCGCACGGACGGCCTCGGCGAGGGCGACCTGCCGTTCAATACTACAATAAAAAGAGGCTCAACTTCTACTAGTTGTAAGTCCTTCTAGGTGATATACTATCTACAATAGCTTGCACCACATACAGATACTATAATATATGTCGTACGGTGTCCTTGACCGCGTCCTCTCGCCTTCTGCGCGCGTTGAAGCGCTCGTTGCGGATATCTTCGTAGTTGTACGCGTCCGCGTCCTGGAAATCGAGTTTCTCCGACTTTCCCCCGCCCTCCACCCCGAACGGATTAAACTTGCGCGTGCTTTCCCGCTCTTTCTCCTCGTCGCTGTCCTCGGCATTTGGTCGCCGCCTTCTGCTCGCAGCCGCGGAATTATGCCTACCACTGTTTCCGTTTGGGTGTGCGGATGTGCCACTGTTCCCACTCCCACTCCCAGTGGCGCCGCGACGTGCTGCGCTAGACCTGGTGTCGTCGTCGGGGGGCAGGAGACGCTCTCGCTCCCCTGAGGAGGCCCCGTTGGCAGCAGCTGGAGCTGGACGGACCTTCCCCTTGCCTTTGCCCTTGGACCGCAGCGCTGGGGGAAGCATGCGGCCGGGCGGGTTGTTCGAAGACATTTTTTATCAGTGTCGTATGCTTATCATGCTACCGTTTCTTTGCCGTCGTGGTCGCTGGAACAATGCGTCGAAAAAGGAAATCAACGAAAAATTGAGAATCATCTTTTATGAAGGAACAAGCCACGACAGATCATACGGGCAAGCACCAAGTGCGCGTAGCTTTCGTCGAGAAATTTTCGACAAATGCTGGACCGAGCGCAAGAACAGCCTATGAGCACATCAGAAGGCGGCAGCAGCGTTTTCGGATTCCCTAATTAATAGTAAATGATCCTCGGGCTCGGCTGGATCAGTAAAAGGAGAAAATTTGATGCCTTCACGATCTGGGACGCTCGAGCTCCTGGAACCCCCGAAAAACCAAGGGGACGAGATTTAAGTGAGTACTTAAGTACATCGAGGAGGCTCGCGCCCTGTAGCGGTGGGGCTGCTACCTCGCTACTCCTCAACTTCATCTTCTGCACTAGTCCCAATGTCATCGTCATCATCATTATCCGCCTCCCTCTGCGCCTCGAAGCTCAACAACGCTAGCTCCACATCTCCTTCGTCCTCCTCCAGCGGATCCGCGTCCGTGGATGAAGGGGTTGCCGGATCAACGTCCTTCTCCGACGATAGCTCCCCTAGTCCAAACGCCGGGTGGATGCTAGGCCTCGCCTCGGGCCGCAGTTTGACTACACTCTGGATGACTATATCCTGCCCCAGATCTTCCGCTCCGCCATGGCTTTCAAGGGAATCCTCCTCGGCGACCTTCAAGTGATCCTCCCCCGTCCCCGCGACGCAGTACGCTTTGCTCCCTCTCGCATTCTGCGGCGCCACCGCCCGCGGCACCGTGTACACAGGTTTGACGCCGCGCTTAAACCCGTACTTCACCGGTTCCACCTCCCCCCGGAACGCCAGCAAAACCCCGTCCGTCGCGTTCACAAACTCAAAATAGCTCCCCCGCACCCGCTGCGCGCAGTAGAACCGGTTTTCCGAAGTAGCGCACTGCGCCAAGCACCGCTCGCTGCAGGGACCGCCCGCCTGCCACTTCAGCAGCTGGCCCGGGTGTTTCAGCCGGCTACTTCCTGCTGACGTTCCTGCGGAACAAGTTGTTTGCCTTTGGGGGGAGTTGGAATTCTGCCCCTCCATAATCGCGAGTGCACTGGTAAGCAGCGCCCGCCCCGCGTTGCGCCAGTCAGTGCCGTGCTTTGGGAGGAGCTCGTGCGGCACAGACTTCGTGGGATACACGGGGTCGTCGGGCTCCTTCCCATGGTCGAAGTTGCCGCGGTAACCGATGGGACGAGCGTGTTACAGACACAAATCTGGGTACTTTGGAAGAAAGTACTAAGTAATGAAAAAACGTATAACTCCAGTTATTCCAAAAAAGTTTCCAGCTATTCCAGCGGGACCGGGAGAGGGCGGCACCGTCGCCAATGTCGGTCTCCGGAGCTTTGGCAGAGATCGCCCTCGCTCGGTGGGCATCACTAGATTCCCCGCCTCATGACCATGAGGCCAAATACTAGTGCGGGGAGCGCCGGTCCAGGACAGTCCAGAAAGAGGGGGTGGTGAGGGGAGTCCAGATCCTCCGCGAAGATTCCTCGACGGCAGTTGCAAATAATCCTCAACAGAACTGGTGCCACCAATCCTCAAGTCGGCCAATAATTTCTTACTTAATCTCTTTGCAAAGTACGCAGCTTTGGGTCCTTAAGGGTGGAATTTCCGCTGGCGATTAAGGTTGGGAACCTTCACGTACTTCGCGGTGGAGGACATTTTTTTTTCGCTTTCTTTCTATTAGTAAAACGATTTTGTTAAATATTTACGTCGTATCTAAAAAGCGCCGCAAGGCCAACAAGCGAACTCGCATGGCACCGGGCGCAGGGGACGCGGATAGCCCCTCCTTCTGGTACCGAATACACGCCGCACACGGAAGACAATGATCATGTGGAACTAACTTCAAGCAAAAGTGACGCACTTGCTTTCCAAACTGCTGGCTGTACTTCTCGTTGACGCCGAACAAATAGGAATCACAATCAATAGGAATAGCAGATTCGACCACTTGTCCTTGATGACTTGATAAGTGTTGACGTACAACCTCGAACACGATAAGCTTAGCAGATTGAGAGGGGAGAAGATGAAGGCTATTCAAGGTCGAACGTACTGGCTACGTTGCACCTGCATAAGAATCCAAGGAATGTCAATGTTCATCTGTCTCATACTTAAAAAAGGTATCTCCATCGGTAAAAAAACCCCAAATGGGTCTCAACATCGCCGCATAGCTCGGCTATCGGTATCTTCGCCGTTATCATGAGATCCCAAACACTTTCTTCAGGGTGATCACTAGCTTCCAGTTTTCCTGGCTCATCTCGTCTTTGTAGTGCTCCTTCAGGCAGTCGATCGATGCTCGCGTGATCTTCGAGTACAGCGCCTGCGTCACCGAGAAGTGCCTCCCCAGCACGATGTGGGACTGTAGTGCGTTGGGCTGGATTTTCACGCACACGCTTTCCCCCTTCACCGCCTTGTCCACGGGCTTTTTGTCCTTCTCCACCGACGTGATTCTCCCGATCTCCAGCATGTCCTGTTCGGGCAGGCAAAGCAACGTCCCAACCTTCACCACGCCCTCCACCACGTCCACGCCGACAATGATCGGGTTCTTCTTGTTAAAAACATACTGGGGAATGATCTTTAGCACGCAAGGAAAAACCGCCTCGTCGCTCTTCTCCTTCTTTTTCAGCTCTTTGATGTTGTCCATGTACTTCGTGAACTGGTCAAACAAATGATAAATTATGTCCGCCGTAAAAATGTTCACGCCGCCAGAGCGATCCGCCTCCTTCCGCGCGTCGGCGTCCACCTTTGATTGAATTTTCTTCAGTTTTTCTGGGCTGAAGAATGTCAGAATCAGATTTCCTATTGTGCGAACGAGACGAGAATCAATATCATGCGCTGTTTCGAAAAAGCCGTGCTGCTCAACAGGAATAGAGCTATAAAATAAAATTATAGTGAAACCTACTATTTTATCCTTACGCTATATTTATACCTTGACATCGAAGGCGAGTATGACTGCGTATTCCGGCTTGCCTTTGTCCCGCATGATGGCAGCTTTTTTGACGTCCTTTTTGTGCACCACGCCGATATTGGCCTGAAACACCGGAATGTCCACGCTCTTCAGGTACGCTAAGAGCGCCTCCAAGCTCCCCAACGTGGAGGCCATCACGTAGACGCCCAGGTCTTCCTTCTCGAAAGCGTTCACGGCTTCCTCAAACTCCTCCTCGACCTCTTCCTTCACGTTTTCCACCTGGTCGGGGTCGTTGCAGACGCGGAGGCTGGCCCCAGCGAGTGCGTTCTCGAGCCCCGGCGCGCAGATCTTGATGCCCATGGAGGTGTCGATCCTGCGGTGGTTGATATAGTCGCCCTTCACACGCATCTCGCGGAGCGGCTGCGGAGTCAGGAGGGCGCGGACCTGTGGTGTTGTCCTTGCATCGAACCGAGGAACGGCGGGGCATGGGCTGCTAGTAGTAGCGCCATTATACCCATGCAAGTGATATCGGTGAAGTCATGTGCTTTGGCTTGCCTCATAGCTGAGACCAAATGTATTTGCATCGGAAGAACTGCGTCGCAATAGGAATAGATCGAAGTCTCGGTTCTACTAAGACTTGGTTATAAAGTACTTCAAACGTACCTGCGTCACGATTGGTCCGTTCGTGCCCGGCACGACGATGGTGTCGTTTTTGTTGAGTTCTCCGTTAACCAACACTACGTCCATCGTGGTTCCCAGTCCCTCGATGGTTTTCACCTCCAGGATCGTGCACTCGAGCTGTTTTCTGATCTCCAACCGCCGGCTCATCGCCTCCTGGCCCAGCCGGATGATCATGTACAGGAGGTCCGGCACCCCCTCCCCGGTAATCGCGGACGTGGGGATCACAGACACGTTCTGCTTGATGTTCGGATTCTCCCAATACAAATAGGTGTTCAAACCCTTCTCCGCAAGCTGGGTCTGGATCTTGCCGAACCTGAGAGGAGGAGATAAAATTAAAACCGATTAAGTATTTATAATTTGCGGCTATCAAGAATCTCCAGCGGATTGAGATCGAAGAAGAGTGAATGATGTTCATGTGGTTGTGCTTGCGGGAAAGTAAAGTATCTGTTAGCGATTTACCTGTCCCAGAACTCGGACTGGGTGTGCTTCGGCTGACCCTCGAAACTGCCTTTGAAGGCCACGTACGACTTTGAGTCCCAGTCGTAGAGTCGATCCACCTTATTCAACGCAATCACGAAGTTACACCTGTTTTTTTTTCCGCGGATTTTCACTGCCATCGGGGAGAAATTTGGATTCGGGATCGAGGGTGCATGATTTTTCCGTACTAAAATGGGTATGATACACTTGGCGTCGCCGCGCAACCCCACGGACGGGGGCGCACCATCATACGGATAGCTAACACGTCGACAATCACAATGGAGCAACTTAAGTACCTCCTCTGCTTGAGCATTTCCAGGCTTTCGATCGTTTGCGGCTCCAGTCCGTGCATGATGTCGATCACCAAAATCGCTAAATCCGCCAGCGAGCTCCCTCTTTTTCTCAAATTGTTGAAGCTTTCGTGCCCCGGCGTGTCTATGATCAAAAGCCCCGGCACTTCCAATTCGTACTCCGCATTCACCTTCACCAGTTGCTCGGTGAGGGAGGTTTCCGGAAAAAAAGTCGCCCCGATCTGCTGCGTGATGCCACCCGCCTCGCCATCCTGGACATTGGTTCGCCGGATCTTGTCGAGGAGCTTGGTCTTGCCCGTATCCACGTGCCCCATGATGCACACGATTGGAGACCGCAACCCCAGGTACTCGTCCGAGTCGGAGCTTGAGTTATCGTCGGAGTCCGAGTTATCGTCGGAGTTTGAGTTATCGTCGGAGTCTTTGTCGTCGTCTGAACCGTCATCAGACTGGGGACCACGAGCGGCGGCTTTCGCGGCTGCCTTCTGCTTCGCTGCGGCCGCGGCTTTATTCTCGGCTGCTTCCTTCTCGGCTTTCTCCTTCTCGTCCTCCGTATCGAGGTCTTTCTCCCAGTCGTCGTCGCTGTCAGAGGGGACAACTACTTTTGCTGCCGGTGTTTTTTCCTTCTCCACCTCCTCCTCCGTTGTTTTCATCCCCTCCGCCTTCGTGCTTTCTTCCGTGGACGTCACGTCCTCCACCTTCATGTCGTTCTTCTTCTTCTTTCCCCCCTGATCGAACAGCGCCGCCTGGTTTACTTTCGCGACGCGCTTGAAGACCAGCACGCAGGAGCCATCCACCGGGTACAGGCCCAGGCCGAACTTTTTGTCCGTCACCTTCGCGTTCTCGTCCGACTTCACTTGGAAAAGCGCGTCGCCCTTCCTCACGTCGGCCGACTCCTCTACTCCCGCCGGCAGGGGTGCGTCCACGACCCACTCCTTCTTTTTGAAAGACAGCTTCTTCTTGTAGAAGTTCTTCAGTTCCTGGGTCAACGTCACCTCGATCAGCTCCGGCCCCTTAGTACTCTCCGTTGCCTTTTCGCGACCGACTCCAGCGTCCAGCCCGAGTGCTTCTCGCATTTTTGCCGCCTCGGCCTGCTGCCGCTTCTGTGCCGCGGTCAGGTAGGTCCCCAACCTCTTCTGCTCCTCGATCCGCTTCTGCTTGTCCTCCTTCTTTTTTCTTTCCTTTTCCGCCTTCGCCTCCTCCTCGGCCTCGAGCTTTTTGTCCTCCTCGTCCAAGCGCGCCTGCTCCTCCCTCCGCTTCTCCAGCTGTGCCTTCTCTAGTTCGGCCTGCTTCGCGAGCTGCGCGGCGAGTAGCTTGCCCACGCCACCCTTTTTCTTCTTGTTCGCCGCCCCCGCAGCTCCCCCTGGTGAGTCGTCCTCCTTCGCCGCCTCCTGTTCTGCTTTTCGCTTCTCCTCCTCCTTCTTCTCCTGCTCCTTGCGCTTCTTGGCCTCCTTCTTTTTGCGGTTCGCGAGCTGTTTGGCTGTGAGCTGCGACTCGTCCACATTGTCGTCGTCGTCGTCGTCGTCCGCCGCAGGTGCGGGTGCGGCGGGTGCAGCGGGGGCACTACTTGCCGCAGCTGCTGGAGGTTTATTACTCGCGGGCTTTTCTTTTCTCTTGTTTCCAACACCGCCGTCTTTTCTCTCCTCGACCACGCCGAACGCCTTTAATGCGGCCTCAAACTCGTCCTCCTCCTCGTCGTTGCCACCGCTAGCACCCTTCTTCTTGCCACCCTTCTTCTTCATCTTGCCGGTTTGGTCCTCCTTGGGCTTGTTTTTGAGGATCAAGCACTCGTCATACGACGGGACGGGGCCGACCTCTGCCTGAGGCAGGATGATGGGCATGTCGGCCCGGAAGGCGGTGGTAGGCCACAAAAGCTCGCGGGGGCCGCAAAACATACCCTCGGAATCAAAGCCACCAATTGTGGCAACCTCGACCTGTGCAAAAAGAAAAATTCAATTCGCGATATAATAATCACAATAGCTAGGCTGTAGAAGGAGAAGCTGTACAGTCTATCTGTGGTTTGGCGTGGACACGTAAGCTGTACCTGCACTCCGTTCGGGAGTGGCACTGGCGCGATCGCGGTGATGACTTTCATGCCCTCTTCGACCTTCGCATTCGTGATGATGAAGACCTCATCTTCCCTGTCGGGCACCTCGACTAGTACTTTCAACAGCGTCCCGTTTGGAACCTTCTCCACGTTAACGATCAAACCGACAACGATGTTGGCCACGGCGATGTCCTGGACGTCGGAGGTCTGGGGCGAGTTCTTGCCATCGTGGGCATCTCCGCCGTCGCCTGTCGGGGCCTTCTTGTTCTGGTTCTTCTTCTTGGGCGCCATTTTGGAACGATGGCTGGCGATGTCGGGGTGGGCGGATGAAAAACAAAGTTGTAAAAATTATGCAGCAGTTCGAGCGAAAAGATCTTTCCGGTGTACCGTGAATGAGGATAGTGCTGCGCGTGAAAACTTCATAGCAATTGCTGGCCGCGAAGAAGCGCTGTAGAAACTGCGGAGACCCTATAGTCAGAGTCAACTCGCGTCTTTGCTAACAAGTGCAATGGATGCGATTGGTGGTCGTTAGGAGAGGTTTTGAGTCCCCGAAATGAATGTCGCTTAGTCGGTTGGATTTGCAGTCGGGTCGCGTAGCGGTGGAATAAACGAAAAGATAAAATTACAAACCAAGGAAGCAAGCAAATTTCCTCTGCTTCCAAGTCTCACTGGCGCCTGGTCGATTGGTGAAAGAATTGAATTCGCGTCTGCCGATAGAGATAAAGTGGAGTTCCTTCGATTGACACGTTGAGGGTGATCTCTACTTTCTCTACAGGTGGCCAAAGGCATTTCGGACCGATTTGATCGTGCCATGGACCAAAACTGGATTTTCGAGAAAAGTGGATCGTGGATCATGCACGGTCGTCGGGGGTCAATGGTTCGGTTCCTTGACTGCGATCGTGAAACTGGTGCCAGAACACCCACCTTCGTCACCATTCTTCTGGTATCAAAAGCTGGTATCAAAAGCTGGTTTTTCTTGCAACTCTTCACTGGCCCATCGCGGCCAAAGAAACGGTCTGATCGATGATATCAGGATCACCCTGCATGGTCTTGGTCGTGTCACCTCAAAAAAAAGTCCTATCCCCTCCCCACATCCCTACCCGATCCGGTCGCTCAAATCAGCGTTCGTGCCCCCCCTTCTGTTCATGTACTGCCGGTATTCCCTTTTCGTCGCCTTCTTCGTCCCCTCTGCCGCCGAGTTGGTGTGATCCGTGCCCTTCGTCGAGTCGAATCCGCTGAAGCCCATCATTTTCTGCATCAGCTCCATCTCCGACTTCTGTTTTTTTTTTCGCTCCTCCCGCTCCCGCTTTTCCCGCTCTTTTTCCTCCTTCTTTTGTTTTTTCTGTTGTTTCTGTTCCCGTTTCCGCCGCTCGTACTCCGCGTCGGAGTTGTCCGAGTCCCTTTCCGCGTCCGAGTCTTCATTTTTCATCCCGCGGTTACGGTTATCCTTACCGTCCTCGTTATCTTCGCCGTCGTCATCGGAAGAGGAAGCTGCTGCACCGTGCCGGGAGGAGGTTACCTGGCGCGGGGGTCTCTTGTTGTCATAATTGCTCTTCTCGGCCGGTCGCGCTTGTCCGGGCTGCTGCCGGTCGCGCTCGCCCGATCGGCGGTCGTAATGCTCCGCTTTGCCGCCCCCGCGAGAAGACGAAGCAGCGACCTGCCTGTCTGCGTGCCTTCTCTCCCTGCTGCGGGACCGCTCCCGGATGCCCGGGGCCGAGTCCGAGTCCGAGTCGTCGCGGCGGCGAGTGCGGCCCATTTTAAAGAATCTTCACTATCACGTCGTGAAGATGACTCTACTTTTAATTCTAAGCGTAAGCCTATAAACGCGTACGTGACTGATAATACATAGGAGCCATGTAGAAGTAGAACAAGTATGATGCATAATACTATTGATTCCGCAGCGCTGCTAGTTGGAGAGCGAGAGAGTACTTGATGCTAATGCAGAAACCTACTTGCTGCTGTCAATAGTACGTGCTGGTGAACGTTGGTTCCGCTGTACGTACGGAGAGTCTTGATTTTCGATCTGTTGATTTCTCAGAGCGATGAACTGCGTTTCTGCGGATTTGTCGAAAGAAGAAGATTTTTTGGCAGAAGACAGTCGTTGAAGTACAAACACTTGGTGTCTTGGAGTTCTTGGTCATTATTGTGGTAGCCGTTCGTGGTCGTCGTCGCTTCTTCTTTCCTCGCTTCCATGGTCGTGGGGGTAAGAACGGCAACATCATCAATCAAGGTCGTCATGTCGAAAAAAGTAAAAGAACAAGGCTAGAATGAGTAGCAGACCACGCGTGGTCGTGGTGCGTCTGCTTTGAAATTTCAGAAAGTCAACAAGAAGAACTTAGAGACGAACCAGCAGGGAATCACTTCATTCTATTTTGGATTTGGTTCTCCAGTATACGCGAGTGAGCTAGTGCATGAAAATTTTGTTTTTGGAAGTCGTTCGATGTCCGTGTCCCGATTCGATGCTCAGTAGTTCGCCTCCGAGTTCGATCCGGGAGAAGATGCGCAGTCGGGTAAAAAATGACCGGCGGTTCTTCACCCCCAGATCCGGTGCCCCTCGATCACGGCGTGGAAGAGCTCAAAGTCCCCGATGCAGGACGGTACGTCTTCCCCGCGCACCACCATCCCCCTCACCTCCTTCGCGAACTTGCTGGCCTTGTTCTGCGTGGCATCCACCTTGGTGACGGCGATGGCGTCCCCGGTGAGCAGGAGAAACTCGTCCAGGATGTCGTCCTTGTAGTTTTGCACCACCTCTACCAGCGGCTGTAGGTACTCCTGGTTGATCTGATGTGATGTAAAGGATGTTTGAATGTACTTTCATTCTTGTGATGGGGAGGGGGGCTTGCAATTGCATTGATCCATATGGGCAATTCGATTGATCTGCGGTTCGGGCGGCGAAAGGGCGGGGGACCAGACGAGTGTAGTGGGACCGTGCCACACCAAGTTCAAATCATCACCGAGACCGACGTCACCGTCAGGAGCCACTATTAAAAATAAAAGTAAAACTGCACCATCGAGAAAATATTAATCCGTACCACTCCATTGAAGGCTTGTTCCGTGGCTGGGTTGTTTGCGAGCACCGTGAGGGCGGTGATTTTTTCCACGGGGATGAAGTTCGTGGTGAGGTCCAGCACTGCCCGTAACCCCACCGCACAGGAGCCAATCGACCCTGTCGCGGGGTTCACCGAGGTGCTAGTCGATTTTTCGGCCGATTCTCCGGAAGACGAGTTCACTCCGGAATCGCCGAGTTGGTCGAAATCCTCACTCATGAAGATGACGCACCCGCGCCACACCTCCTCCGTCAGCAGTTTTCCGGTCTGTGAGCAGGTGACGAGAGTTTGTTCAGAGACCACTACATCAACAAAACATAAAAAAACAAAACCTGAAATTGAAAAACCCCTTTGACATAAGAAAGCAGTACCCGGTCATCCTGCCCGATTGCGTACACTTTTGCCGCCAGGACCATTCCGTCCTCTTTTGGATTTGGTCCCGAAGATGAACCCCCCGAGCCATGGACCACGGACTCGCCTACCTCTACGCATATCTCCGTGCCGAACGGCGGCCATTTCCCCACGAGAGGCACCGCCGGTTTCCTCCACATCCAACTGGAGGAATCATCTTCGTCGCATGATTCATTCACTGCATCTGCGTCCGCAACGTCTAGCTGTGGTCCAACTCGACGATTCTTCATCGCTTCTTCTTCCCCTCCACCGCCGTCGGAGGGCGACGTGGCCTCGTCCTCCCCAGCGGTGGTTTCATGCTCCTCGTCCTGCCAGACGCCGAACGGCTCACCCGGCGTGTAGTGCAGCACGTAGGTGCGCCTCTTCTTTCCGCTCTTTCCGGTACTATTCCCCCCGCTCCGGTATAATTTCGAGTTCTTCGACTGCTTCGGCTTCGACGGCGACGCGCCGCCGCTCTGCTCCCGGACCCCTGTCCCGCCCTGACCCAGAAGCAAATCTCTCGTCTCTTCTTCCTCTGACTCGCTCGTTAGTCTGGCGTTTTCCTCGTGGCGGAAAAAAATCGGTACCGGGGACGAGAACACGTCCTCGCTGATCTCGATCTCCCCTACCTTGAAGCGGGTTCCGTCTTCGTTGGTCACCACGTTCAGCTTGTCCAAGCAGCCTTCGTAAGGGATGACCTCCAGATACACCCCCTTGCTGTCCACCCATGTTCCGAGCAGACCGGTTTTGATGGGTTCGTACACGTCCACGCAGCGCGACTTCGACTGTAGTTGCGCCGCGATCTCCTCCGGCAATAACGCGGCATTGTTCCTGTCGTGGTCCTGACCTGCCGGAACAACCCCGAGCTCATGCTGGTTGATTCCCGGAACAACCCCGAGCTCATGCTGGTTGTTGTACCGAGGATCAACATGGTGGGGGTTCATAGGAATCGGGTTTCCGTACGCGTCCGTTGCACCTGTTGTTGGCAAGGGGCCGTACAGAAGTCCCGCGTTGGCCATGATAGCGCGGCTCGACGCACTGATCCAGATATTCGCGACGGGTGGTGGGTTGTCCTTACAGCCGTCCAAACAATGCATCTTTTGATAACTACATCTTAATCTTTTAAAAACCGGACCGACCATCGGAGCGACCCGATCGATCGATTCTGGGATCCATGCCGCGAGTCATTGCCAGGAGGCGCGAGCACATCGATGTGTCGGGACAGCGATGTCGGGGGGGAGGGCAATGTCGGGGCAGCTACAGGGGAGATGCGCCATTCTGGAGTAGAGGCGAGGAAAGATCTTTGAACAGCTGGAGAGATCCAAATAGGAGGGGAGGGCGAGGGGCGCAGCAGGAATCGACGCTATGACTAGGAGACGAGTGGGGAACGGCTACAGCGGTGAGTAGACACTGCGAGGTGCTATCTTTGCTTCCCTTATGCGCTTCAGGGTGCCAACTCCTGCTGTTCTGGCGGCAGCACATTCTTGCGATGGCGGAGGCTAAAAAACCAAACCAAAACGTACCGAAAAAGAACGGGCGGTCCTTCTTTTGAGAACAAGATGTTTCCAATCGAATGCATTTTTTTGAGCTGTAATGTCCATGTCCAGCCGGATGCTTCCGTCAGCCAGCCACTTGATGTCGTCCTTCTCGTTTGGGTGCACGTTTATCTCCACGGTCGAATCAACAAGACTCGACGCGACGAGGTTCACGAGGAAAGTCCCCAGTGGCAGCTTGGGGCGATTCTCGAGCTTGGCGGACTGGCGAGTGTCGCGGTTGGGCTTCGTGCCCTTGTCGTTGAACGGCATTTTGAGCGAGGCACCCTCGATGGGCGCCGCGTCGTACACCTCCTCCCAAGGAGTCATCTCCGCATCGGGGTCGTACCTGGATTAGGCAGAGATCAAGTCGGTCAACTTGGTCAACTAGATAGCTGTGCCTGTTGTAGTATTTTTCCGGGAAGCTGAGACGATGATGATTTACCCAGCTGTTTACAAACTATCTGTTCGTGGATCGTGGGGTAGCGGCTGAGAAGTTGCAGCAAATTTTCCTGCTCCTGATAGGTAAGTATCTGTTTAGGTACGAGTTGTACCTGTATTCCGGGAAGCTGATCTGCAGCAGACTTTCTTGCTCCTGGCTCGTTGTTTCCCGCAGAAACTCGATCGTCGCGGAGCGGATCGCCTTCGCCTCGCGCTTCGTGACGACGAGATGCGGCCAGACGAAGTGAAGGGAGATCTTCGGCGACTGGGACTTGGTGGAGAAACCGGAGCTGCTGAAAACGTGCACCGTCGTCTTCAGGCAGTTCTGGCAAATCCCGAGCACGTCGTCGCTGCGCCAGATGGCGCCGAAGACGGCGCCTGATGTCGATATGGCAGTAAATTCGTCATGCCGATTTCTTCGCCGAGGCCTGCTTTGCGCGGTTGAGAGACGAAAATATGGGCTATAGACAGCATTATAGAAAACTCGAGTACAGAATCTTCGATATCACACAGCCATAGGCACCTCTGATTCGCAGCAGTTCCTCGATCCAGCGGCTCTCCAATTTTTTGAGTCCGTCTTGCGGAAACGTCGGCGGCAAAAACAGGTCGACGTCCTCGTAGAAGCGGAAGCGCGTGGTGGCCATCTCCACCAAGGTCAGCGGTCGTTTCTGCCGAAAGAAAAAACTAACCGCGCAGAACAGCTTCGTCATGTAGTCCTGACGCGTCACGTTCAGTTTCCCGCTCCGAGGCATCCGTTGGTCGGCGGACCCAATAATGGAAGAATGCGTGTAGGAGGAATCGCCGGCAACCTAGTGTGTTGAACCGAGGGAGAGACGAGTGACTCATTCAAAATCATATCTACTCAGGCAACAGCTCGAGAGCCGCCACTGGCAACATAAGGTATAAATTAAAGCACCGAGGAAAAAGCAGTAGTAGTAAATCCAATGAATGGTGAAAATCAAACAAAAGACCTTGTATTTGAAGAAGGTGACGAGGTCGTTTTCCTTCTCGAAGCCGTCCTTGGATTCGAGGTCTGCAATCACCTTTTGCGGATCTTCCTCTTCGTCCTTCTTCTCGTCGTCGGAATCGTCCGAGTCGGACCGAGCCGAAAAACGAGCTTTTTCCACCAGCATCGCAGGACCGGAAAAAGGGCCTGTAGATGAAGAACAGTCTGTCGGGAAATACTTTAACTACCTCTACCCCGGTTTGCGGGTACACGACCAGTAAAATGGAATGCGAATGCCACGGACAAATACAAAACTCACCTTTCCCTCCCTTCCCGCCCCCGGTATTTCGATCGGTTCTCGCTCCTGCCGCATTGGCCAGCAGTTGGTCTATGTGCGGATTTTTCCCCCCCACCGCGCCCTTTTTTCCTGCGAGCAGGGGCGGAACGTTTGCCGTTGTGGACTTGGACTTCGACGTTGTGGACGTCGGCGTCGCACCCCCGCCACAAGTACTAGAACCCCCACCTCCACCGCCTCCTGCTGGTGGTGGTCCCTTCTTTCCTGCGAGGATGTTCGTTCCTCCATTTCCACTTCCACTCGCCGCGGCTTTTCCACCGCCAACTGCTCCCGGTGGCGGTCCTTCGGCTGCGGACAAGCGCCGCTTTGGCGAAACCGAAGCGCTACCGACCGTGGAGCTACTACTCGGGTGATACCCGGCCTCCTGCTCCGGAAGGGGGGGCGCGGGAGGCGGATCCATTGGTTTCGCTCCAGCGATACAGACGAATCCGTCGGCTGCGAGTTCGGTCGTGTGGAGCGAGAAGGCGGAGGTCTTGGGCTTGGTCTTCACCTTCACCCACCGGCTATGCTGCTACGGTGAACCGCCCACCGAGTGACGCGTTTCGGAATCTTCGGCGGACCGCTGTTCGTGCTGCCGAGTGGGTCGTGCGACCCGGCCACCGCGATGAAGAGGCTGGTGGTCAGCGCATCACGTCTCTGATCCAAGGGAGCCTCTGAGACTGGTGGTCCCCGATGCCTTCCAGCGCGAAGGAAGGGAACCCAAAACGACAGGCAAAGCCCTAGGCTGACCCGTGAAACCTACTTAACCGCGTTGCCTCCAGAGCAGCACCTCGACCTTCTGTGGCCTCCATGTTGATGCATAAAAAACATAATTAATCATAGTGGACGAGGAATGGTCGCGCTTCAGTGAGTTTCACGTGTACATCTGCGTGCCTATGTATGTATGTATACGTCTACCTCGAAAGATCTAGAGCAGCTACAGACACGTCAGCACCAGACCTGATCGATGATAAAGGAGCAAAACTCAAAGAAGTCAGAGTGCTGTCATACACACAGAGCACCAGATCGATGCCAAAAAACAAAAACGAGGACGAGGAGGCACACGCTAGCTGCCAGAGGAACCCTGATCGTGAATAGCACGACACGCAGCTGAAGAACATCGTTTTTCCGAAATTTGAGTTGCAGATGCAATGAGTGCGTATCGAGAGCGCTGGAACACTTTTTTCATCGATTCCCCATCTTTCGCACTCACCTTCCAGCGAGCTGGGAGAGCGCGGCATTTATCGCAATTTGTTTGATTTCCTGCTGCGCTTATCGTTGACTGATAGTCGTTCATCTTCTTATGCGTCTTTTCATAAACTTTTGTCTGCGCGGGAGGGCTGCAAGTAACCCGGCCGCCCACAGAAATAGGCCTGGAAAAAATAACCAATGTTTGTTGGGAGTCCTACGTGGCTTCTTACGTATTAAACTTATTGAGTCGGGTAGAAAATTTGCCTTGTCCTCTCGTAGCTACGAAGCAAGGGTAGACGAGTTGAATAAAAATGCGGTATAATTGAGAAAGCGTAGCGAGCCGGGTAGCCGCTTATCGCAAAAAAGGTGCGAGAAACAAATGATGCAGTTGCAGATGCTTCGTGGCCTTTTCTAACAATGAATGCGGTCCCGAGCTGCAGACCCCGGACGGCATGCGGCCTTGCTCTGCAGCCTGTTAGAATCTGCGCTGAATTTCGCGCAACCGACGGCCGGCAGAGCAAACCTGCACGTAGTAGTCCAGAAGCATGCTCGGAAATCGATCGACCTCGACTATGATATCAGTTAAATTTTTTCTGCCAGCCCGTTTTGCACGTCCACCCTGATCGAGATCGCCTCATCTCCTGCCGCATCATAGTACGGCTGCAGGCTCGCTTCTTCCCTTCTGTTAATATGCGCGAACTCCGCCACTGCTCTCACCCCGTCTTCCACCACTATCGGCCCTACTGACCCGGATTGATGTCTGACCCCGACCCCCGCCTCCTTCCGAGCCCTCGGTCCCTCTGTGTCATCCTCAGCTCGAACTCGGGAAGTGTTTGAGTTCGAGCTGAGGATGACGCACCACGCCACGTTCGCTACGCTTAAAAACAAAACCTGCTTCTGCGCCGACACGACGCTGTACTGGACCATGTTTACCGGTATCCAGAACTGCAGGCACTGGGACAACGCCTTCGGCAGTTCGTGGCGCATTCGGTGGTCGAGCACGTACTCGAGGCTCTGGCCCATGAACGCCCCGTGCAATACGTAGAAGGACGGGAAGTAGAGAAAGGGATTGTAGGCGAAGTGCGTGAACACCATCTTCTGGAGCAGGGTGAAATTTCTGCGTCGGTTCTCGAGGAAGTTGATGTAGAAGTGGAGCGGAACGCCGGCCCACAAAAAGTTGAATCCCGTGAACGCGAAAAAACGCCTCCAGTCGAAGGCCGTGGCGGGTGTGGTGGGCGCGTCGTGGTTTGACGTCGAGGATGACGATCCGCTGCTTGGGTGATGGGAGGAAGAGGCTGTCGGGCGGCCCTCGATGTACTGGGCGAGCGCGTCACCGAGACCACCCAAAACGCCGCCGGTTATGGCTGGTGTATTACGGTTACAAAACCATCAAAAGCCAACTGGAATAAACAAATGGTTTGTCCTTGTAGTTCAAGTTGAGCACAGACATGCACATCGACATCAAGCAACTTCTACCTTCCTAGTATAGTACGTAGAGTAAGTACCTTTTGTCGCCTTGGGATAGACCTTGTTTGCGTGTTGGTACAGACGCAGCGGCGCTTTTCTTTTGTGCGACCGTATCAGCTGGTTGATGGTGGGCCGCCCCGCCAGCTCCATCGGAGTGACCGTCGGGAATAAAAACGCCATCCGAGGAGCCGCCGACGATGCCATCGGTCTGTTTCTCCTATAGTTGTACCCTCTGGTGCGGCGAGGAAAAACTGACTTGCTGCAGCAGAAAAGGGAAGCAAGCTTTCTTCACACTAGATGCTCTTAAAAAAGTCCGCCTGCAGCTGCACCTGCGGCGCATGGGCATGTAACAATGTTTTTCGTGAATCCCGCGATTACTCGTCAACTGTAGCCCGAGGCGTCGACCTGCCGATGCGGCACTGATCCGTACGCGTGCTCGTGCATCAACATCATCGGGAGCTATTGTTGGCACCCTCTCTGACCTCCAAACAACTCGAAAGGACACAGATCATTTCACAGCCCTAAAGTAGTGTGCGTGTAGAGGACGAAGATAGGCTATTTCAGTAGCGGTATGGGGTTTATCTCTGTTTTCCTCCTAGACCTAGGCCCTCTCTTCAGCAGGTGCAGGGTCTGCCCACCATCCTCCCTGTGATCATGTTGTTTGTCGATGATCAGATGCATGCGTTTTCTCGTCTCTCCTCGACTACTTTCTTTTATGTTTTTTTCAACTACGACGACGACACGTGACTAAAGTAATTCTCTTGCACGAAGACGAATACACTCCTCAGTCATCTCGCACGAAATTGTTTCTAGCACTCAGTCACGAAAAACATGGGTCACCGCCATGGTCTCGGATTCTGAAACAAATCGCAAATGGATGGTGATGCGCTTCAAAAAACGAAAAATCGTTCCGTAATACAGGACCGCGACCGATAAAAGACTTCACAGGCTTGATTACACGAAACAAAGAAAGGGAGAAAGAAAGACCAGGTACTACCGACGTTTCTTCAGCTCCACCTTCCCTTTGCCTTTACTCTGCAGTAATAGATGCCGAAAGACTGTTGAAAAAAATGACACCGAACAACGATTACTGAGAGGTGGCAACAGCCACTGCATCAGACCACAGACTTCAACGTTATTTAATAATTTCAACGTGGTTCTGCGCCGTGCTTAATTTAGGTCCATCTTCTTCATCTTCATTGCGGAGCGGAGTAGAAAATCACTTTTGATTCGGATACGGAAACGGATTTTCATTCTGTATAACTATTATTAAAATTCAATTCGAGCTCACAAATTAAGTCTGTCCTGGACTGAAGAGAAAACGAAAAGTGCGAATACATCGATTCAATTCTGCATGTTCGATAAGCTTTTGGCCTGCTCCGAATGAATATGAAAGGCTTTGCTACGAACGCCAGTTCAATGAAAGAAGTGTCGCTCAGCCTCAAGTCGCACCCTCTGGCCCAGGTCGGAGATCGCGCGGTCACTTCGGTGGAAAAGAAAGTTGTGATCGTGAAGCATCTAGATGCCGTCCTGCTGAAAATAGCAGCACCGCATCATCAATTAGATGAAACCCTCGTGGTCGCCTCCGAGTCCGACCGGACCTCCATCGCCGGCCCAAAATACAGCTTGTTCGATCGATCAGTGCCCCAAGCAGCCGCGCGCCAATTCCGACATCTCGGACTCGGACCCAATTCTTGAGGCGGCTACGTCCACCTTAACGCTGCCGCACTGCTCGCCGGTTTTCTGAAGCAACTCCTCGTACTTCCCTTTGCAGATGCACCAATGGTCGCCGCCACTCTTGCTGTTGCAAATTCTGTCCTTCCAAGACTGCTGGCCTGTGATCGTCCAGAAATCTTGAGCCTCGCCCCCGACGTTCCACGTCACCGCTTCGCAGCGGCCCCCTGCTTCGCGTTCCTAAGTATATTCGGAGTGATGTGCAAGTTTCGTGTGGAAAATTGTCGCTCAGACTCCTCAGACGAAGTTTCTCATCTCCAGATCCTCCATGCTCTTGCTCATGGTCATGCATTACAAGAATTGAGAATATACATAGTACCACCAGTTTCGCGCATACCCAGTGCCTCTCGTCCTTTCCGCACATCTCATCCTCCCGATCTGCGTATCCATGGCACGGTGGTTTTTTTTCGGCGCCCGCCCCTGACTGATGATCATGCGAGGCAGCATGATCATCAGATGCAGCATGCTCACGGAACACCAACTCGCTACGAACGACCGCAGGGAAGAACAGCGATAAAGCCCCGGTCCTCATGATTGACGGTGCAATTTCAGGTGTCGTTGAAAATGCCAATTAATTTCCTTCGATCAGACGATGGCAAAATGCGTTTTTTACGTTTAAGCTTTGCGGGGACTTCGTGCGGGAGGCTCTGCATGAGGTTTGTAGGGTCGCACTTTTACATGACTCTCGCGGGAGCATGAAAAAAAAAATCATCCACGGCAATGAATTCATTGGGCTGAAGAAGAAAAGTCCACGTGGTTCCTTGCACAAAGATGCACGAGCGGACGACGAGCGACGACCGATGGAGACGACCAACCGAGTCTACATATGTTACAGGGAGAAGCACCGACGTACGCATGTGACACGCAAGCGACGTCTTGAACCGCATCCACTACATTGAACCGACTTGCTAAATGGTTTCTGCACCGAAGTCGGTAGTTAAACGCAGAAGAAGAGCCACAGCCACACAGAAAATACTTAGATCCAGTTCCCGCAGCCGCGTTCCGCGTTGGTTCGATCGAGACGAAACTTCAAAAACATCGTGCTACACATCATTCATTCAGCATCATGCATGGTATGTGGTATGTCCCAACCGGTGTGCAGCTCGTGTACAAGTACATCTCGTCATCCATGTCATGCGTATGCATTGCAGTGTTAGTACAGTTGAAGTTGAATCTTCTGTGTTTAGGCCCTACAAGAGACAGAGAGACCAAGGTATTGACAGGTCAAGTGTTGTAAGCTGTCTTACCTCGCAGGTAACAGGGAACAGCCAAATAGGAGTACCTGTACCACAGATTCAAGAAGAAGACTAGCATGCGAAGTAGCGGTAAAGCAAGTACAGAATAGGCAGCGTCTGTAAATTACATGATAGGTTATCTTGCGAAATCCTGGATTGAGTTCGTTGTTGCAACACCAACAAACAAATTGACATGATGATCTCATGCAGCGTAAGTAAGACAATAAAGACGGTGTCGGTGAGTCAGGCTCAGGCCGTCGTCCTCCGCGCTTCCCGCAGCCGCAGAAAACGTTCCTTCCGGGCAAAAATCGTTCGACGATGTAGGTAAAAGAAAGCAAGTACATCAAAATAGCTTCGCTTGGCATAATCGGATAGGATCCGTGTCACTAGGCTGCATCGCTCCTCGTCGGATCCTCTTTTTTCTCGCCCTTTCGACTTCTCTCGCCCCCAACCAGTCAGCAGAACGATCGGAAGCAGCACCCATCCCCTGCCCTCCAAAAATTCAGCAGCAGATCGCGGAGCCCTCCTCCTCCTCTTTCTTCAGCCGGTCCTCCGCCGCGGGCCGCACCTTCTTGTGCTCTCCCCTTCCGGCATCCTCCTCCTCCGCCTCGCTCGGAGTACTCGCCGGCGTCGCCGGCGCCTCGCTCGGAGTACTCGCCGGCGCCTCTGCCGGAGTACTCGCCGGCGTCGCCGGAGCCTCGTTCCCACCGGCAGCGGGTGCCCCACCTGCTCCACCGCACTTCTGCTGCAGGCACTTCTTCGCGGGCGTGAGGTCCACTTTCCCGTGCACCCCCGTGTCCTCGTATGCCTTGAGCACGTGATCGATGTCGGTCGCTCCGCAGTTGATGTTCACCTTGTCGCAGCCCACCGTCGAAATCAGCGTCGCAGTCGCCCACATGCAAATGCACCAACTGGTGCCGCCGTCGATTTTGCAGATCTCCTTGTGCCACTTGCCTTCGTTCTGGTCGGCGGATGTGGCTGGCCCAGCTGGTAACCGAGTATCGATCACGGCATCAATGGCCGCCAATTATAGATTGATTTTGATTGAAGAATGCTACCTGAGTGATAGTGTTGGCAGGCGCCGTAGCGGCCCCGTACGAGAATACGGGAGCGATGGGGAATCAACGGAGACTGGGCCGAAGATACGACATTAGGCTACGGGTACGGCTAAGTAGCATATAGCAATTGTGGGCCTGCGAGGCTCAGCCTACCAGCAACTCCGCGATGGCGAATACTGATACTCATGGTCGGCGGTACTGAGACATATTATACTCATGAACGGCCGCACCGCGGCATGAACGATATGTATCCAGATCAGTCGCCAAGGGGCGACAGAAGATACTGTCGGCGTGGCCATCGTTACCAGCTGGCACTTGTTGCTTGCAACCTAGTGATCTGCCAGAAGTCCTTGCCCTGGTCCCATTTCAAGGGCTCGCACTCTTTACCACTTGCTCCTCGATCCTGTTCCGATTGTCAATCAGAAATAATAGAGTTGTTGGGAGTTCCCATTCATTGAGAACGATACACCGATAGAACCAAAATATTGTTTTCCGAAATAAATGCCTAAAAAGTACTCCGATGTACTAGCTGTAGTCGTGTAGTGTAGTACCACCATTATCGCGCACACGCGGTGGGTCTCGTCGTGATTGCACTTGTGGTCGCCGTTTCGGTCGCTCTCGCCGGGACACACGGAAACGTCCCCCTTCGTCCTCTTCGCCGTCCGAAAGCTGGAGAGGAAGCCAAGGCCTTCTGCGCGGCAACGCCCGAAAAGGGCGAAAGTCGTGCACAGCGCAAACGTGAAATCGAACAGTCGCGGCATCTTCACCTAGGCAAGCGGGAAAAAAGACGCAGCTGCCAGCAGCAGAATTATCTTCGTCGAGGTCGAGTCAATGGAAAAATAAAACAAAGGGCGGACCGGAGGAAGTGAGGGTGACAAGTAGTAAGTTGTATTTGTAAGCGAAGATGCCCCACTTCAATGATCAACCCCCGCCCTGAGACAGACGATGGATGCCACAAAGCACAAGTTCCCCGCCGACGTCCCACGAAAAATCGGTCCCCGACATCCCATCGGAAACGAGGATCTTGACCTGCAAACACGAGGACTCCGTCAAACACGAGGATCTTGAACTCCAAAAAACGAGGATCTGCATCTTCAGCACGTACGCGGGTTTCTAGGCATTCCTTCATCGGATCTCAACACACACGACGTGGGTCGATCTCCGAGAGGGGCCGCTTCAAGGCGACGTTTTTTTTAGTTATTTTAGACAAGATTTTCCAGCAGCTGCACAATTCATTTGTTACATCAGGGACAGGGGTCGACCAGTCTTCATCGTCTTCAATCGTAGCGAGAGGTATTCGTAGTCGTACTACCAGTCAGTGACGAGAATCAATAAAATATTGTTGTAGGCTGTCTTTCGATTCGTGCGCGACAGCCAAATAATTGTTGACTTTGAATCAATTCAATGAATGAGCAAGCACAGCATGGGCATCATCTGTAAAACGGATGCGAAATATCCAGGGAGCAAGGAAGTTCGTTGTTGCAACAAACAAAGTAAAAGTGAAAATAATCGTTTTAATATCGTATCGACATCTACACTCAGATCATCTAAACGGATGAATAAAATTTCACTGCTACTTGCAGCCAGAGCCCGTCCCG